>CAJGYO010000736.1:0-194623 GCA_904845875.1 Miscanthus lutarioriparius
TTACAGTTACTATCACATGATCCTCTCCTACTTGTTCATCCCTTTTGATATTCGATCGGGGTTCAGTTCAGGTGGTAATAAGTCATGGATGCAGTGCATCATAGGAGGGAGGGCGTATATACAGTACTGCGTGCAGTGGATCGAGTAGATCCAGTCCAATCCAAGGCCTGCCAAACAAAACAACGCATGCGTCTCTACTCGTCTACCTCTCCCGGTCTGTCTCCCCTGCCCCTAATTACTAATATAATAATACTATTAATTAATTGTGATTAGTTGCTGTGGCACGTACTACCAAACACCCCACGTACATGGGAAATTCCATTCCCACGTAGACTATTCACTCAGAGGAATTTGGAGAAATTTGTGAAAGAATTTACAGTGTTTTTCAGTCGTAAATAGGAAATTCCGACTGAAATTCAGGACAGCCGAACGGCCCCATTTGTGCTACTCTCGAGTATGTATGTACTCCTACTTTGCAGCTGCTACTAGCTTACAAAGGTAGCAGTACAATTCAGTTAGTACATGCATGCTTACTACTGTCGGTGTTTCAGACTGGGGGGTCCTCAACCAACCAGTGAATTTGTTCTGCGTGCTCTCGATCCGGATGGTGATGCAAAGAGACACAAGGTTTATACTGGTTCAGACAATCGAGGCCATACGTCTAGTCTGAGAGATCGATCTTGTATTCCTTACACCGAGGTGCTCGTAGTAGGGGGTTACAAGCTAAAGGAGAGAAGGAGCTGATCCTAGGTCTCGGCAGGGTGTCGTGCGGGCCGCTTGAGACGTTGCTCTCAGGCGGCAGGAGTGTGCGTACGTGTGTGTGTGTTACAAGGTGTCCCTCCCCCTGCCCTTAAAACAACCCAGGTCCTCTCCTTTTATAGCATGAAGGGAGGACTAGGGCGGTACATGAGCTGACTATACGGCGTTGTGTGAACAGAGGCGGCGTGTCCGGGCCCTGTAGCCTGTTCCTCTGGCGGTGTGGCCGTCGGAGTGGTCTGTCCTTGGAGCACTGGGGCGACGTGGCCGTCCTATCCGATCCTGTGCGTCGTGGGAGCCCCGGGACGTGCAAGCCACTGTGGACGGACTGCGCGCGAGGCCGAGACTAGGTCGGTGTCGAGGCTGCACCATGGTGGAGGGTCTCGGCAGCACGATCCCCAAGATGGCCGAGACCTAGGTGTATGCGGTGCCGAGGCCTCGAGTGGGCGGTGATCGTGGGGTGATATTAGGACACAAATGGCCGGTAATTCCTGCCGTACTCGGCCCCCGGCCGGTATGGCGCAGATCGTGGATACAACGTTAGGACACAATGGCGGTAATCCCCGCCAGCACCTCGCCCAAACCCAGATGGCATCGACGCGACCTTGGGTCGCGTCGGCCATTCTCAGGGCGTTGAGCCGCCGTCGTCCGGTGAGATTGTGGGAGTGGTTGAAGCATTAATGGGACATGACACGTTGTCCGGAGGGTCGGTCGAGGCGGGGTGTGATTGCATGGGCGACCCGACCTCGAGCGACACGAGAGGCCGGGCCTGGCGAGACGGAGATCGGAGTTCCTTGCCGAGGCCTTGTGAGATGCCTCGCGTGATACGGGAGAATGTACCTCCGAGGCCTTCCCCGGAGAGCCTCGGGCGAGACGGAGCGGCGCCCGCCGAGGTTCGGCCCCCCGCCGCCGGCCTACCACTGGGAGCCTCATGAGGCGGAGTTTGTTCCGAGACCTCCTGCCGAGGCTCGAGGCGAGGTGGAGGAGGGCTCGGTCGTGGCAGTGTGAGGGGCCCACGGCTTACCTTCTAGCTTTATTTTGATGTTTGCTTGGGGTACCCGTTCTAAGGTACCCGACAAGAGCCCCGAGCCTCGGGGTTAGTGCGTGCACTCTCCCGAGGGTTCGTTGAGGCTGGGTTTATGCCTGCTCCCAGAGGAATTGGTTTGTTTTCGAGGTTCGGTGGGTGCATGAGGCAAGACCTGGCCTGATGTAGTTTTCGAGCCCCTGGAGGAGTGAAGTTACTCCTCCGGGGCTTTCTCCACTTTAGCGTTTGAGTGATCAGGTTCTATTGCATTTGCCGAGCCCATAAGCGTAAGTTCGGGTTGCGGGGTCTCGGTGAGGTTGCAAAAAGGCCCTCTAGCCTCCGCATGGAGCGAGAGGTTCGTCGAGGGTCCCCCGACGTTGGGTATGTCCTCACGCTTCCTTTCGCGGAAGGAGGGGTGGAATGTGCCATGCTACCCTCGATGGGCGCGAGCGTGGACACTTTTCGGTGAGTCTGTTATCGGGTAGTCCGAGTGGAGGCCCGAGCCTCATTCGCTAGGGGACGGCTAGCGGTCGAGAGACGACTCCAAAAGTACTGGGAGGATTTCTCTAGTGGGTGCCGAGGCCGCTCATTGGGCCTCGGTGGCTCAGTGCCTCCCTACGGTGGGATCCCATTCGGATACTTTCCTGCCGGGTCTCTGGACACGACTTAGGACGCCCGAGCGATCGCTCTTCGGGCCCGGGCCATTCTGAGGCTCGCCTCAAGTCGCCCCCGACTCTGTTGCCCTAGGGCGGCCGTCGAAACCTCTTGGAGGCCCACCTTTCACGCGCTGGACTGTGAACGGGCTCGGTGCCCTTTATCGTGTTTTTGTCTTGGTTTTGGGTGCAAGAGGAGCCCCAGAGCCTCACCGAGCAAGAGGACGGTCGGGGTCTCTCGACTTTTTTCATTCGCCCTCACATATCCTTTTTTCGCTCGGATGGAGGAGTTCGTTTTGCGAGCCCATTACGGTCTCGGTAAGGTCGCAGGAAGAGCCCCTAGCCTCTGCGCAGAGCAGAGAGGGCCGTCGGGAGTTCCCCGACTTTTTATACGCCCCTCGCTGCGTGAGGGTTTGTTTGTTGAGCCCATTCTCGGTCTCTTGCAAGGTCGCAGGAAGAGCCCCTAGCCTCTGCAGCAGAGCGAGAGGGCCGCCGGGAGTTCCCCGACTTTTTATACGCCCCTGCGTGAGGGTTTGTTTGCCGAGGCCCCTTTGGGCGTGAGCTCGGGTCGTGGGGTCTCGGCATATTTGCAGGAGGAGCCCCCAGCCTCTGCAGATAGGGCGAGAAGGCCGTCGGGGTTCCCCGACTTTTTATCGACCCTCGCGCTTCCTTTTCGCCGGAAGGAGGGTGGAATGTGCCTCGCTACCCTCGAGCAGGCACGAGCGGTGGCACTTCCGGTGAGTGTTATCGGGTAGTCCGAGTGGAGGCTGAACCCCGTTCGTTAGGGGACGGCTAGCGGTCCATAGACACACTCCAAGAGTACCAGAGGATTTCTCTAGTGGGTGCCGAGGCCGTTCGTTGGGCCTCGGTGGCTCGGTGCCTCCCACGGTGGGATCCCATTCGGATACTTTCCCGCCGGTCTCGGACACGACTTTGGGCGCCCCAAACGTTTCGCTCGCTTGGGTCTCGCCCCGAATAGGCTTGCCGCGATCGCCCGACTCTGTTATCCTGGGCAAATTGTCGAAACCCTTTTGGGGTCCAAACCTTCAACCCCGGATCGTAATAGGCTTAGAGCCCGGTTCCTTCCTATGAAAGGAACAGCCGCGGGAAATATCTTCCCTATTGGCTCACCATGAGTGGCGCGCGCTTTTGAGGCGATTTTATTGGGAGTTTAAACGGTACTTGCGCCGCCAGAGTGGCGGCGTGGCGTGGTGGATGGGACGTAACCGCCCTCGCATTTAATGCGGGAGATGTGGGGCGTGAAATTTGGTGAAATCGGCTCGTGGTTAACCGCGCCAGATTGGGGGAAATCTCCCGATTTCATCGCCATTGTTTCGCCTCCTCCCCGCATAAATACCGGGAGTTTTGCCCTCCTCGTCTTACCTTGCTCATCGACGCCGCCCCGCCGAGCTGTCGCTAGAGCAAATGAAAGCTGAGAAGGAGAGGAGGAAGAGCGAGCCTAGGGAGGAAGCGAGAAAAAAGTGAGAGCGTGGGAGGGAGAGAAAAGACTCAACGCCGCGCACTGATTCCCAGCAAGCACCCATGGCCGGTGATATCGTTGTCGCCGAGGCGGACCCACAGGATCCGTCGGACGTCACCGAGGAGATGCTTCAGCCGCTTGTCGACGGTGGGCTCCTCACTTTGGTGACCGACTCCACCAGCCGGAATGGATTGTCTCAGACGGGCGAGCCGAGCCGAGGCCTCACGACGGCTATGTCGTAAGCTTCGTCTCCTTCCACGAGCATGGCCTCGGTGTCCCGTGCGGACCGGTTCATGCGGGCGCCACGCACTACTACGGTGTGGAGCTCCACAATTTTAATCCCAACTCCGCTGCTCAAAGCGACTATCTTTGTTGCCGTCATGCGAGGGGTATTTAGGGATCGCGCCCATTGGGAGTTGTGGCTCCATCTGTTCCAAAGGGCATACTACAAAGCCGTCTTGGGCAAGAGGAAGGCGGCGAGGGCCGGAGGTCGCACTCTCCAAGTGCATCAGACCGCCTGCACTCTCTACATCCCGGCCAACTCGCGTCCTCCAACCGCCGGTGGTACACGAGTTGGTTTTATCTTCGTAATGACGACGGAGGGCTTCCCCTACACCGGGCGGATTGTGGGAGTTGTTCAAGAAGTGGAAGTGGGGCGCCCCAAGGTCGACCAGCCTCAAGCCGGAGCCGCTCTGGAGGGCTGGCGAGGGTCGGGGGGCCACGGCCTCACACCGTGGCCGTGGTTGTGGCTGTTCCACCGCCGGGAGGTCTTTGTCGCTGATGGCTCTGGCGTGGGGGCTGTTCGAGATGAGGCCGGGTGAGCCCATTGAGGGCACCCGGATGTCCTCTTCCGCCCTTTCCGAGGAGGAGATTCTTCGTCGGGTGGGGAGACTAGAGAGGCGGTCGAGGGCGGCAACTTGACCCCTATCGCGATGCGGCCGTCGCGCGGGGTTCTTATTTGGTAAGTCGGCGTCATTGTAGCCTCGACCCTCCTCGGCCTCCTCCTACCCCTTGTTCCCTTATGTGCGTTGTCGTTCCTTTAGGGGATGAGGACGGCGCTCCCTCCACCGCCGTTCTCGAGGACGCGGAGCGGCGGGCGGTCAACCGTTTCACGCCGGCGCGCAGAAGAGGCGAAAAGGACGCCAAGGCGGTGAAGCGCGACGAAGCACATCTCGCCGCAGGAGCTGGATAAGCCGCCGCCAACAACGGAAGGACGGTCTTCCGCTGGAGGAATCCTCGTCGACGTCGTTGTCGACGGAGGCCTCGGACGGGGACGACAAGGTCGAGGGAGGGCGAGGTCCCCGACCACCTTCCTGATGTCGTGGAGGTGGCGCCCGGGGTGTCGGTAAGCATCCCGGCACCCCGGAAGGGGAGGAGAAGCGGACCCGGGGCGGCGGTTGCCCCGCCCGGCCGAGGCCGACACGCCCGAGGCGCTGGCGTTAAACAAACGCGCGCCGTCGCCCCGTGAGGCTCGGCGGCCGTGGTGGGAGCGGGTGGCGGCGAGGCGACGCCGCCCGCCCCGCAGAGGATCGAGGGGGCGCCGGGTCCGCCAAGACCGTCCGGCCGATGGATACGGAGGCGACGCCTCTGCTGCCGCCTGGCCATTGCTGCTTGGTGAGGTTTCTTGTGGGCGGCTGGGGCCACCCCGATCAAGGCAAGTGTATTCTTAGCAGTGGTCGTGGTGTTTTTCGGTCGCTTTTTAGTTTTGCTTGACCTCAGAGGTTAATTTTCCTTAGTCGAAAGCTGCATGGACGACCTCCCTTGGCGCCCCTTAAGGCGCTTAAGGCGAGGTTCGCTCCTCCGCACTTGGGTGGCGGAGGCACAAGCCGCTATCCAACACGACGGGCGTCGGCGAGGGTCGACCCAACGGGCGGGCCGCCCAAGGAGGGGCCGCCGAGGTGGCCCCTACACAGACGATGGAGGGGCGCTTTCGCCTCGTGGGGGCGAGGCTCACGACTCGAGATGGGGCCGGGCATGCCCTTTGTTGCCGAGGCCCCGGGGTCTCCGAGGCCGAGGTGACGGAGGCCACGGCTACCGCGACCGCCGAGACCATGGTGGTGGTCGTGGTGGCGATCTCCTCGTCTCGGGCCGAGGCCACGATGGCGGAGAGGCCGAGACCCCGAGACCACCGAGGCCAGAATTGCAGAGGGCGGAGCCCCGAGGTCACCAAGACCGTCGTGATGGCGGCGAGGCCATCTGCGGCAGGAGGCGGAGATGCAGGCGGCGGCCGCCTCGGTGGTGCCCTTGGTTGTGGAGCCGCCGTTGGTCTATCCGATCCTCCGACGATACTTCCGGGCGCGGGAGGTGGTCGACGCCGAGGAGACCAATGCCGTGGAGCAGCCTGGGCCCGCGCTTGGACGAGGGAGGCTCGGCCCTCGTATGGTCCGCCGAGCCTCATGGGTGGGACCACCACGGGTATTGTGGCGAGCCGGACGACCGAGGGGAGCCTCGCGCGCCCTTGAGGACGCGGGCGAGTGAGGGTGGGGCGCTGAACACCTTCGAGCAAGATCGCCACCGGGCGGAGCGGTCGCCACGGACGGCGCTTATCTGTGGTGGCCGACGAATCGCCTGAGTCGCCAGTTTGTGCTTTTCTTTCTCGGCGACGTTTACTTTTCTCGACTTTGTTGCGACTAATGACCTCGCTCTGCTTCCCTGTGGAGCTCGAGACCCGGCCGCTTGGGAAGTCGGTGTTTCTCCCGTGGGAGAGGGCGTCTGGGACCAGCTTTCACCGGCAAAGGGCCTTCTTGCCAATGCTAACGAAGCTTCGTCGCCAAGCGTGGAGGTGGAGGACCTCCGCCTTCATTGTGCCGACGCTGAAGGTCGAGGCGGCCGCGGGTCCAGCGCAGCTCACCCCTTCGCGGCAAGCGGGTCAAGGAGCCGGAGGAGGAGCTTACCTGCTGTCGTGCCGATCGGGATGCCTTCAGTCCGGGCCGAAGAGGCGACGCCTCAGCGAGGCCCTCGCCGGGGCTGTTGGAAGCAGAGAGAGAGGCGACTGGCTGACCAAAGGCGCCTGAACGAGGCCCTTGTTGCGTTGAGAGGCCTCGCAGACGAGGGTATGGTTTTGAAGGGGCGATCGAGGTGAGTTCTAGTCCCCTTGTTTTGTTTCCTTTCCTTATGTTTGCTCCTCGACTTCCTTGTCTCGACGCAGAGTGGGAAGTGAAGCCTCCAAAATGCCGAGGCCTCTAGGTTCGAGGCCCAACGGTTGAGGGAGAAGGCCGAGGCCTGTCAAAGCCGAGACCCGTCGGGCCGGGAGCGAAGGCCAAGGGTGAGCTCCGTGGGCTTCCATCCCCAACTTAGGTTGTCCTTTCTCTCGCTCGACTTCATTCCGTTTTCGCATGTGTGTAGTCGAGGCGGAGATCCTTCGGCCACCGAGGCTTCCAATAAGGTGTGAGGCGGTGCTCGAGACCGAGATCGGGAGCATGAGGCGCCAAGCGTCTTTGCCCTTTCCGCTCTCATGCGAGGCCTTGGAGGTCGAGGGGTTCAATCAGCAGCTCCCTTGGGAGCCGCTGATTCATGCTGAGCAACTGTGAAGCGCGAGTGGCCTCGAGGGGCACTTTGACACGGGTGTTAAAGGGCGCTGGCCGTCATCTCCCCCACTACCTTGGCGTCGACCTCCCGACCATCGGTGATGGCTATGTTACCGATGATGACGAGGAGGCCGACGCGGGCGGTGGCTTGGCCGATGGAGGCGGCGGAAGGCCTGCACGCAGTCTTTGGCGACGCTCTTCAAGAGGAGGTGGTTCCTCCCTACCATCCGCCGACGCCAAGGCCCTGAGCCTTGATTTGGGCCCCAGGGGCTATGTAAAAATAGAATAGGGGTTATTTTTTTGTATCAGAACGCTTGTGGCCGTCGAGGCCTTTACTTTTGAAGTACTTGTGTTTCCTAGTTGTTTTTCTTATGTTTCGAGCCTCTCGCCTCTGCCGCCTCGATCGGATTTCGTTTGCAAAACACCCCTTAGGGCCTAAGCCGCCCCTTGAGCGAGAGGTAGTGAGGGAGTGCCAGAGTCTCAAGGCGAGGGCGTCTCACGACTCTACCCGACCTCTCGCTTAGGAAACGGGCCTTGGTCCGAGGGGTTTTACAACTAATTGCCGAGAGCTCTGCTAGGGACTTGGCGTAGGATTTTTTGTGAAAAACAACTGGAGAATGGCGCATGGGACCTAGGGGACGCCTAGGGAGGGGTCCCCTATCTAGCCCCCGAGGGAGGCTTGGTTCTGCCAAGGCAGAACCGAGTTTCCCTTGCCGTGTTATCAGACATTGCCGAGGCCTCACGATGGGCTCTGGGGTTTCTCAAAAAATTAGACCAACTAAAGAACGCTTTTTAATTGTATTTGAGGAACGACATATACAATGCTTGGAAATTTAGGGATAAAAGCGACGTAGTCGTTTCTATGTTCCAAGCGTTGGTGAAGACTTCGCCCTTCTTCTTGTTGGCCGCCTTGTAGGTCCCGGGCTTCAAAGACTTGGGCGATGATGTACGGTCCTTCCCATGGCGGGGTCAGCTTTGTGGCGACCCTTGTTGCTCGCAGGCTAGCCTCAACACCAGTGTCGCCTACCTTCAAGTCTCGGCTTGGACGCTGTCCCGGGTTCGAGATAAGCGCCAGCGCAGCTCACCGGTATTTGGCCGAGTGTAGTAGCGCGACGTCTCGGGCTTCCTCTAGTTGATCAAGGGCATCCTCTCGGGTTGTGCGGTTACTTTGTTCGTTATAAGCTTGCAGCCTCGGGGAACCATATTCCAAGTCGGTGGGGAGGATGGCCTCGGCCCCATAGACTAGGAAGAAAGGCGTGAATCCCGTGGCTCGGCTTGGAGTGTTCCTCAGGCTCCAGATGACCGACGGGAGCTCGGCGAGCCATTTTTTGCCAAACTTTTTCAATCGGTTGTGAATCCTTGGCTTGAGGCCTTGTAGGATCATGCCGTTGGCACGCTCTACTTGGCCGTTGGTCCTTGGGTGTCCTACGGCCGACCAGGTCACACGGATGTGGTGGTCGTCACAAAACATCAGGAACCTTTTGCCGGTGAACTGCGTCCCGTTGTCGGTGATGATGGTGTTGGGGACCCCAAACCTGTGGATGATGTCAGTGAAGAATAGCACCGCCTGCTCGGATTTGATTTGATTGATCGGACGAGCCTCGATCCATTTGGAGAACTTGTCGATTGATACCAATAGATGGGTGAAGCCCCCACACGGCGAACGGCCATGTGATGGGGATGGTTTGCAGGGCTAGGGCCGGGAGATGTGTCTGCCGAGCGTAGTACTTGCATCCTTCGTAGGAGCGCATTAGTTTGTAGTAGGCGTCGGCGCATCATTTGTCGGCCAAGAGAACCCTTGGCGGAAAGCGTTCCCTCACGAGCGTCAAAGGCGCCGCATGGTGCCCGCAGCGCCACAGTAAGTCCCAAAGGTGGCTCGCCCGCCGTGAGCTGATACACCGTTGGAGGACACCGAGGGACTTCGCACTGCACAATTCGCCGTTGTAGAGGGCGTGACGTCTTGCTCGCCGCGCAAGCCGCCGCCGTGCTTCGGTTTTGTCGTCCGAAGCTCCCCGATCGAGCCAATCGAGTAACGGACTTCGCCAATCCAGCGTCTGATCAGTCCGTGGAGGCTCGGCGTTGACTTCCATGACCTCGGGCTTGGTCGAGGGGGTCTCGGCAAAGATAGAGGGCGCCGAGCCATTGCGGGTTCCACAGTGTGGGCCCTCCTCTGTTGCCGAGGTGTATCCAATGGAAGGTTTGTGGAGGTCTCTGGCGAAGACGTTCGGGGACGGGGCCCGGCTTTGAGGCCATCTTTGCCGGCTCATCGGCGGCCGTTGTACTTCCGCGACGTGATTTAGCTCGAGACCGTCGAACTTGTCTTCTAGGCGTCGTACCAGCCTTGCAAGAAGCCTCCATTTTGGGGTCGAGGCGGTTTGACTCCTTCATCATTTGATCTATGATGAGCCATGAGTCGCCTCGACGTCGAGGCGCCTGTGCCCCAAGTTCGATGGCGACTTGTAAGCCGTTGATGAGGGCCTCGATTCGCCACGTTGTTGGAGGCGGCGAGGTGGAGCCGCACCATGTAGCGCATGTGTACTCCGAGGGGCGAAATGAAGAGCGGACCCGCCCGCCTCGGTCTTCATCGAGGATCCATCAAGTACAAGGTCCAAGATTCCATCTCGAATTTGAGTGGGTGGCGATTGGGTATCGCCCATTCGCCACGAAATCAGCCAAGACCGAGACTTGATCGCCGAGGCGCAAAGGTCAAGGTTTCCCCATAAGCTCGATGACCACTTGGCTATCGCCCGAGGCCTCCCGGTTATGAACTATCTCGCCTGTGGGGAAGGATGATACCACAGTCCACCGGGTGCGACTCAAGTAGTGGCGTTAGATTTGCGCCGGGCCAGACCACTGGCGAGACCAGTTTCGGATGTGGGGGTAGCGTGCTTTGGTCTCGAGAGAGCACCTCACCGATGAAATAAGCAGTCGTTGGGTGGGTAGAGTATGCCCTTCTTCCCGCCTCTCTACCACTACGATTGCTGGCCGACCACTTGGGTTGTTGCGGCGCGACGTGAGAGTAGGAGGACCTCGTCCATGGCCGGGGTATCGGGGACGGGAGGATTGGTGAGCGTGCTCTTGAGTCTGTCGAGGCTTCCTCGGCCCCTGGGGTCCAAGAGAAACGCTTCGGACTTTCTCAAGAGTCGGTATAGGGCAAACCTTTTTCGCCGAGGTGCGAGATGAAGCGGCTCAGGGCCGCAAGGCATCCCATGACCCTCTGCACTCCCTTGAGGTCTCTGATTGGTCCCATGCTGGTTATGGCCGAGACCTTCTCCGGGTTGGCTTCAATGCCGCGTTCCAAGACTATGAATCCCAAGAGCATGCCTCGGGAACCCCAACACACACTTCTCGGGGTTGAGCTTGATGCCCTTCTCCCTAAGGCATTTGAAGGTTATCCTCAAGTCGTCGATGAGACCTCGGCTTTTACGGTCTTGACCACGATGTAAATCTCACGAGGCCTCGACGGTCCGCCTGATGTTGTCTCCAAAGACTGGGTCATGCACCGTTGGTACGTGGCACCTGCGTTTACGAGGTCAAGGGCATCGTCACGTAGCAGTACATGCCGAACGGTGTGATGAAAGAAGTTGCGAGCTGGTCGGACTCTTTCATCCTGATCTGATGGTAACCAGAGTACGCATCAAGGAAAGACAGGGTCTCGCACCCTGCAGTGAAATCAACAATTTGATCGATTCAAGGTAATGGGAAGGGGACCTTTGGACAGGCTTTGTTTAGACCGGTGTAGTCTACACACATCCTCCATTTCCCATTTTTCTTTTCGACTAACACGGGGTTAGCCAACCACTCTGGGTGAGACACTTCCTTGATGATCCCGGCCGCCAAGAGTCTCTGCACCTCCTCTCCAATGGCCCTGCGCTTTTCTTCGTCGAAGCGGCGCAGGTGTTGCCTCGCCGGTCTAGATCTGGCCCGGATGTCCAGGGCGTGCTCGGCGACCTCCCTTGGTATGCCCGGCATGTCCGAGGGACTCCATGCGAATATGTCGGCGTTTGCATGGAGAAAGTCGACGAGCACGGCTTCCTATTTGATGTCGAGGGTGGCGCCGATCCTCGCCTTCGATCGTCGGGCAAAGCGGGTCGACCGGGATGAGTTTGATGGTTTCAGTGCTGGCTCGAACGCGCGCCGCCGCGGCGCTTGAGTCGTGCACCTCGCCACCGAGTTGGTCGAGGTGGGCGATGAGGGTCTCGGCCTCTGCAAGAGCCTCGGCAGACTCGATGCATTCGACGTCGCAATCAGTATGCATGTTCGTGACGTGGACTCAATTGTGATGACACCGCTAGGGCCCGCATCTTGAGCTTGAGGTAGGTATAGTTGGGCGCGCCATGAACTTGGCGTAGCACGGCCGCCCCAGGATGGCGTGGTAGGCTCCCGAACCCGACTACCTCGAAGGTGAGGACTTCCTTCATGGTAGTTGGAGGGGTGCCAAAGCAGACGGGAAGGTCGATGCGCCCGAGGGTCGCGCGCTTCCCGGCACGATGCCGTGGAAGGGTGCGACATCGCCTCGAGCCTCGACCGGGTCAATCTCCAAGAGTTCGAGTGGTGTTGGCGTGAGAGGATGTTGAGGCCGCCGCCTCAGTCCATCAACACCTTGGAGAGTCGGGTGTTGCCGATGATCGGGTCGACAACCGGTGGGTCTTGCCGGGATTCGGAACATGGTCGGTGGTCATCTCGATCGAAGGTGATCACCTCTCGAGACCGATCAAGGTACTGGGGTGGCTACCTTGACCGAGAAGACTTCTCGGCGTTCCTCTTCTGCGCCGCCACGCCAGTAAGGCATGCCGAGGGCCCGCCAAAGATCATGAAGGCGTTGCGTGCATTTCGGGAACCCGTCGTCCTTGTCCTTGTCCCGGTCGTGCCGGCTTACGCTTGGCGTCGTCTGCCGGGGAGCCCGAGCTTGGCGTAGTAATGTCGCGAAGATGGAGCAATCCTCGAGGGCGTGCTTGACCGGGCCTTGGTGATAAGGGCATGGTTTCTTGAGCATGTCGTCGAAAGGCCTAGGGCCTTTGGGGCCTCGTGGATTTTTTGCGTTCTACGGCCCCGACCAGATCAGCCTCCATGGCCTCCCGCTTCCCTAGTCGCCTTTTTTCTTTCTCTTAGGGAGGTGGGAGGCCGAGAGGCCGGGGCCTCGCCCCTCCGCTTTTCCCTTGGCGTCATTGCCGGGAAGATGGCACCGACGGCCCTCGCCCGAGGCGGTTGGTGGCGATGTCGAGGAGCGCAGCGGTGATGCGTGGCACGTTCCGACCTAGCTCCCGCACTGTGTCCCGGCAGTGGTGTCGAGAGGAAAGTTCTGGATGATCTCCGAAGTCGCCGACGCCGGGCGCTCGGTGCACCGCTTGGAGAAGCGCCGGATGAAATCTCGGAGAGACTTCGCCTGGTTTCGACGGCAATTTAAGGTCCCAGGAGTTTCCGGACGACGACGCGCGTCACTGAAAATTCCCAACGAAGACCCTAACCAAGTCGCGCTGGCCATGGATCTGTGAGGGAGGGAGGTGCTCGAGCTGTGCTCGCGCCGAGTCCGACAAGAGCAAGGAGGTTACGGATGATGAGCAGAGTCATCATCCGCGCCACCTAGCTGGCGAGCCAGCGGTAGTCGGCAAGCCGAGTTCGGGGTTGGTCTCACCACATTGCCAGATTTCGCGAGGTTGGCTGGTTGCCGAAAAACGGGCCGGAACCGGGCGACACGGATAGCTCTCTTTGAAGACTCGAGGGCCGGGTGGCTCGGGGAGAAGGGGCGTGGTCTTCCTCGCCGTCAGAAGCGGCTACCTCGGTGCACATGGTAGCCTCGGGCGGGCCCCTCACCGTCGATGGCGTCGCTGCCGGCCGACCACCTCGTGGTCTCCCCGCCTCGTGTCGATTGTCGAGGCGGTCAAGGAGCACGGGGACCCCTGTGAGCTATCGGTGCTCGAGCAGGTTTGGGACGAGCCGAGGCTTCCCGTCTGCCGAGGTGGTGCCGCGGGCGAGTTCGAGACGCCCCGTGCCATCGGGAGGCGTAACTCTCGGCTTCTTGAACCGCATGGCGGTCTCTAGGAGATCTCGGAGTTCGCCAGCGGACCGCCGCCCTCCGCGTAGAAGGCTCGGGCATTGCGCTGAACCAAAGATCGCCGCGCCAGCGACGCTTCGCTCAAGCGCGATTGAAGATCGGGGTTGCTCACCCTTCGCCGTTATGGATGCGGTGATGCACGCCGAGGGCCCTCCGTCGGGCTCCCCGCCGCCGTGACCTCATTGTTTCGCTCGAGAGAGTCTCAAGTCAGCTGCAGAAGGAGTTGGTCTTGCTCGACCTTGGCCCGGAGCTCACGCGGAATGTTCTAGGTCTGGGGCGGCCGAGGTCGCGCAAGAGCGATGTTCTCATTTCAGGCGGCCGGCAGACGGCGCTGCGTGGGAGTGAAGCGACGCCTTGGCCGGGCGGAGCTGGGAACGGCTACCGCCCTCTCCTCCTCTCGCCCGCCCTCGGCATCCCGAGCCCGACATGAAAACATTCGCGAGTGGGGTCGTGAGGTGCCTTCATCGTCGGAGTCGGAGTAGCCAAGCGATGAGTCGCTGCGGCCAGAATTGGCGCAAAGCCCTGTGGTTGTGGAGTTCGGAGAAATCCACCGGCCATGCCTCGCCCTCGCCCGAGGAGTCGAGTGGGTGCTCTGTGTCGAGAGCGAAGCCCTAGCGGCGTTCCGAGGGGTGCTCGTGAGCGGCTGTGTAAGCGTAGGCATAAGAAGCGGCGGCATTTCTCAACCCAAAGGGGTATGGGGACGGTGCCGTCTCCAGATTCTGCCCCGCCGGGGTCGGCTCTTCAGGGAGTGGGTAGAGCGGAGCTAGACGACTGGCATCGCCTGGCGTGCCATAGGCAAGTCTCCTTTGTCCAAGCTCAGCTAGATGTGTCCTGACCCGGGGACCCCTGTGCCAACAAATGGTCGAGGATATTGGCGGGGGTGGCGTGTCGCCCGGATTCGCGAAGCGTCGGGTGGCCTTTGTTCGTGCTGTGCTTGGCGAAAGCGTGGCGAGAGCGGCCGCCGGACGCCGCCAGCGCTACTGCTCCGCCGGGCGTAACTTCATCGTTGGTTGGTGGGGCTCGAGGAGTGAGGAGCACCATGTCGCACTTCATGCCCTAGAGACATGAACTCTAGGCTCCAACCAAACCACGGTGCCGAGACGCAATGGTCGACGTGATCCGCCATCCGGAACTCGGCTTTGGGATGACGAAACCAACACGCAGCTGCCCCTACCGGCGGCGCGCGCTTAACTGCCGGTGTTTGGACCGGGGGTCCTCAACCAACCAATGAATTTGTTCTGCGTGCTCCCGATCCGGATGGTGATGCAAAGAGACACAAGGTTTATCTTTGGTTCAGCAATCGAGGCCCCACGCCCGGCCCGAGAGATCGATCTTGTATTCCTTGCACCGAGGTGCTCGTAGTAGGGGGTTACAAGCTAAAGGAGAGAAGGAGCTGGTCCTAGGTCTCGGTAGGGTGTCGTGCGGGCCGCTTGAGACGTTACTCTCAAGTGGCGGGAGTGTGCGTGTGTGTGTGTGTGTGTGTGTTACAAGGTGTCCCTCCCCGCCTCTTAAAACAACCCAGTCCTCTCCTTTTATAGCATGAAGGGAGGACTAGGGCGGTACATGAGCTGACTATACGGCGTCGTGTGAACAGAGGCGGCGTGTCCGGGCCCTGTAGCCTGTTCCTGTGGCGGTGTGGCCATCGGAGTGGTCCGTCCTTGAGCACTGGGCGACGTGGCCGCCCTATCGATCTGTGGCGCTGTGGGAGCCCCGGACGTGCAAAGCCACCTGTGGACGGATCAATGCAGGCGAGGCCGAGACTAGGTCGGTGTCGAGGTCGCACCATGGTGGAGGGTCTCGTGAGCACGATCCCCAAGATGGCCGAGACCTAGGGTGTGCGGTGCCGAGGCCTCGAGTGGGCGGTGATCGTGGGTATGATATTAGGACACACGATGGCCGATAATTCCCGCCGCACTGTCCCGGCCGGTATGGCGCAGATCGTGGATACTGACGTTAGGACAAGTGGCGGTAATCCCGCGTACTCTGCCCAAATGCAGAGGATACTGATGCGACCTTTTTGGGTCGCGCCGGCCATTCTCAGGGCGTTGAGCCGTCGTCTACCATTTGAGATTGTGGGAGTGGTTGAAGCATTAATGGGACATGACACGTTGTCCGGAGGGTCGGTCGAGGCGGGGTGACGGGCTGCGGGCGACCCGGCCTCGAGCGATTTCTGAGGCCGGGCCTCGCGAGACGGAGATCGGGTTCCTTGCCGAGGCCTTGCGAGACGCCTCGCGCGATACGGAGAATGTACCTCTGTCGAGGCCTTCCCTGGAGAGCCTCGGGCGAGACGGAGACGGCGCCCCCTGCCGAGGCTCGGTGCCCCCTGCCGAGGCCTACCCTGGGGAGCCTCGCGCGAGGCGGAGTTTGTTCCGAGACCTCCTGCTTGAGGTTCGAGGCGAGGTGGAGGAGGGCTCGATCGTGGCAGGTGAGAGGCCCACGGCTTACCTTCTAGCTTTATTTTGATGTTTGCTTAGGGTATCCTGTTCTAAGGTACCCGACAACTACTACTCCTGTGCTGCTGCAGCAGCAGCATACCTGATGTATGATTGATGTACTCTGCGAGCTAGCTACCTGCTGCAGCTAGCTGTTTGCCTGCTTAATTGACTGGATGAATGAAAATCTTGCTTGAATGTAGTACTATATAATAATACATATATATTAATTAGCAGCAGCATGCGGTAGTTGATTCGTGCACTTTGCATGCATGCATGCCTCTGTATGTTTGACTTGACAAATTAGCCATGATAAAAATTCCATTTCATTTATCTCTCCGTCTGCTTGATCCGGCTCGGTCAGCTTATGTATTGTTCATCATATCAAAAGTGCTGGGACAGTTGCTGCAGCCGCTGCACCTTCTGCACACAGCCACTAGCTCCATGATCGATGCAGTACGTAGTGCTAGCTAGCTCAATTTTAGTTTTCTCCCAAAACAAAACAAAACATAACGTAGTAGCACGTAATAAGTAAGTGAAAAAACCAAACCAAAACAAAACAAAAAAAATCACGGCCAGGCAGACAGCCAACTAACCATCTCCATTTGGCACTTGGTGGCAGGTGGGGTTACGTCGATGGAGTCGTTCCTGAGAAAGTTCTTCCCGGACGTGTACCACCAGATGAAAGGAGACAAGGACGTCAGCAACTACTGCCGCTTCGACAGCGAGCTCCTCACCGTCTTCACCTCCTCCCTCTACGTCGCCGGCCTCGTCGCCACGCTCTTCGCCTCCTCCGTCACCAGGAGGTTCGGCCGCCGCACCTCCATACTCATCGGCGGCACCGTCTTCGTCCTCGGCTCCGTCTTCGGCGGGGCAGCCGTCAACGTACACATGCTCCTCCTCAACAGGATCCTCCTTGGCATAGGCCTCGGCTTCACCAACCAGGTATATATGTCCTTGTCAAGATTATTGCATGATCCAAGTATATTATGTGGAGTATATAATTAATCTCTCAATGCAAGTCAAAGTCAAGAGATGCATGAGTAGCAGTGTCCTTTTCATGGAATGGGGCACATCACTAGCTACCACCGAATTGAAAACGCGCTCCATCCATGCACTAAGTCAAGGTTCAACTCTTCATGCATGTGGTCCGAGTGAATTAATGATTTGGTACACACACACAAAAAAAGTAGTTATTTCAATTTGTATATATACCAGGGAAAAAAATATTTCGATTATTCCTACAGCCATATAGATGGATCCTGGCACTATGCTTGCTTTTTTTTTTTTAAAAAAAAAGATTCTTTTGCATGCAGTCAATAATAACAACTCACTTACTCCTAATTCAAGTTGCACGCCTGGCATGCATGCAGTCAATTCCACTGTACCTATCAGAGATGGCGCCACCGCAGTACCGTGGGGCAATCAACAACGGCTTTGAGCTCTGCATCAGCATCGGCATCCTCATCGCGAACCTCATCAACTACGGCGTGGAGAAGATCACCGGAGGATGGGGCTGGAGGCTCTCTCTGTCCCTGGCCGCCGTGCCGGCCGCGTTCCTCACCGTCGGCGCGATCTTCCTGCCCGAGACGCCCAGCTTCATAATCCAACGCGGCGGCGGCGGCGTGGGCGGCAACATCGACGAGGCAAGGCTGCTGCTCCAGAGGCTGCGTGGCACCACCAGGGTCCAGAAAGAGCTCGACGATCTCGTGTCCGCGGCTAGCGAGGCGTCCAGGACGACGATGACACGGCGCCCGTTCCGGAACATACTGAGGAGCAAGTACAGGCCGCAGCTGGTGATAGCGCTGCTGGTGCCCTTCTTCAACCAGGTGACCGGCATCAACGTCATCAACTTCTACGCGCCGGTCATGTTCCGGACCATCGGGCTCAAGGAGAGCGCGTCGCTCATGTCGGCGGTGGTCACGCGCGTCTGCGCCACGGCCGCCAACGTGGTGGCCATGGTGGTCGTGGACAGGTTCGGGCGCCGGAAGCTCTTCCTGGTGGGCGGCGTCCAGATGATCCTGTCGCAGGTCATGGTCGGCGCGGTGCTGGCCGCCAAGTTCAAGGACCACGGAGGGATGGACAAGGAGTACGCGTACCTGGTCCTGGTCATCATGTGCGTCTTCGTCGCGGGCTTCGCCTGGTCCTGGGGCCCTCTCACGTACCTGGTGCCCACCGAGATCTGCCCGCTGGAGATCAGGTCGGCGGGGCAGAGCATCGTCATCGCCGTCATCTTCTTGGTCACATTCCTCATCGGCCAGACCTTCCTGGCGATGCTGTGCCACCTCAAGTTCGGGACCTTCTTCCTCTTCGGCGGATGGGTGTGCGTCATGACGCTCTTCGTGTATTTGTTCCTGCCGGAGACGAAGCAGCTGCCGATGGAGCAGATGGAGCAGGTCTGGAGGAGCCACTGGTTTTGGAAAAGGATTGTAGACGCAGATGCAGGGGAGGAAGAAGAGCAAGGCCAAAGGAGACCCAGGAGAGGAGAGGCAGCGGCAGCAGCAGGAACCATAGCTCTGTCCGCCACATAGATCGACATCACTAGTCATCAGTCACCAACATTGTTTTGCATTGCATACACATGCATACATTGTTAATTAAGCTACTAGGTGATCTGATCTAGTATACATACACATGCATACATACATTATACGTATTTGGGGAAACCCGCGCGCGCCTGCAGAAAAATCATATAGCTAGCTAGGCGCATATGGTACACCACTTTGATTACACACACTAGTATATATAATATATATACTCTAGTACGTAAATAATAATTAAATGCAAATATAATGGGCTTGCAAAGTACTAGCTGCACAAATTGTTTGTATCCTAAGGAGCAACTTAGCAACTGCATTTCAATAAGCTAGTTTATTTGATGCATGCATTCTGTAATGTAATAACCTATATATCCATGAAGAATTAAAGGGCCTTCCAGCAGAACTACGAATGAATTAATCTTTGAGAGTGGCACTATATGATATACATCTTACAACCCGTTTTTCATTCTTCTTTTTCTCTCTTTTGGCAAAACAATCGAGCATATATATCTGTGTACGTTTGGAAATACAAGGGGCGCCAATGAATGTAAGATGTAACAGGAAGGAGTATATATATAAATATTATATCATGTCATGTGTAGCCCTGCCTGTAGCGGCGAAAGAGTTCGTCGGTCTTGGCCGTGCGGAACGCGTAGCAGCCCATGGCGTAGACAGCGAGGAGGAGGACAGCGGCGACGGCGAGGATGAGGTCGGCGCGGCGCCACTCCCTGCGGAGGTTCTGCAGCAGGCCGGCCTTGCAGGAGGCGCACGAGTAGCAGAACTTGTCCTCCTCGTTGCTCCAGGCGGCGCAGTCGGGGTCGGCGGTGGCGCTGATGGGGCTGATCCAGTACGTCGGGGTCACAAAGGTGTAGCCGCAGCTCGTCGGAGGCTTGCAGCACCCCGACTGCAGAGGGGTCATCCTGTTCGGGGCCGCCGTGAACAGGTCCTGCGCGTTGGCGTACGTCCCGTTGAAGTCGGAGCAGGTGGGCGTGGCGGCCAGGCAGGCCTTGATCCGGTCCCAGCGTCCCGGCGCGTCCAGGCGGGCGCGCAGCCAGCCCGAGTAGTCGTCCAGGTCGTACTCGAGGAACTCCCGGCTCGGCACCCGGTGGCCCGACGAGCCTGTGGTCACCGCGAAGACGAAGACGGCGAGGCAGGCCAGCGCCACGACGACGACAAACATGGCCACGAGGTCGGCGAGGAGGAGCCACGGCAGGCGCCAGAAGGCGGCCACGAAGCCCGCGAGGCCGACCGCGAGGACAGCCACGCCGAGGGCAATCACTGGCCACTAGAGGATCTGGACGCAGGCGTTGTCGGCCTGCGTCGACAGCCAAATGCCGGCGGCGATCACGGGGATGGACAACAGCGCGGCCACGACGTTGATGGCGGCGACGTCCATGTAGTTGAGCGCCATGGCATACGACGACGCCGGTTAATCTGTGATGTTGGCAACCTATCCTGGCTACGAATACGACGATGAATGAATTACTCCCTCCTATTTTAGCCGTTGCGCTTTGCAACAGCACATATGCTCGCTCTGCATTCCCTCCCTTTACACCTTTATTTATGCCTTGCTTCCTCTGCAATTCATTCCCTCCCCAACCGACTACACAAAGCCAGCAGCATTGCCAGATATTGTACATAGATAAATTCTCACTCACAATGTACAAAGTGTGGCCAGCCAGCCTCCTTTGCGGACGGTACCAACACATACATCAATCACCCTGTACTGTACATACAGGACCTATACATGCCGTTGCCGTGTGGTAACACTTGTTCACCACGCCATAAATCGACCAAATAGAGCATAACAATCAAGCTTCACAGCAACCCACTGTTGGAAACCACAACGCTCACCCCAAGTCCATCAAATCAGAACACACACACCTACAGAAAGGACCCTTATGCATCATACGATTAATCACGACGACGATGGCGAATCAAGCACAGCACCATCACCCTCCATCAGCCCCAGCGCAGCGTGCCAAGTGGCACCTAGCAAATCAGAAAGGCTCCACCGGAGGAGGGTCTTCACCGATGCTTTGCTTGTCAGGTAAGGCACAATATACTTCTTCATGTCACCTTTGGAGATGCTGAGGTGACCTCCCGCCACAGACACAAACTTCACCCGCCCTGCTTCATCCAGTGTCTTCAAACCGATCCAGTCTTCCTCATACAGCTTCGTCTGCACACACGCACAGCTAGCCATTGTAAGCAGAGCACACATGGAGATCCAAATCACGTGCATGAAAGAATTCTACCTTCTGAGGTGGTAGAACAGGATCAAAGGCTCCATCAGGGTAGTAACCAAACCATGCTGTTTCTCGAGGTATCAGGACTGCATCATCCTGAAACTGCAAATAACATACATACATTCGGCCACATTCAAGATAGGTCAAAAGAATTGAAGTATAATAGATATTATTATGGCGTAAAACAATATCATCCTTTTGCGCTATGTTGCATTGTACTTTTATCTTGAAGCAGGGAATAAAGCAAGTAAGTTACATGCTACCCTAGCTACAGGAGACAGGGCAATGCTACTCCTGCAATTTGATCAGAATCAATTTTGGTTTTGGACAATGTCAAGCTTACCATGATCAGAACCAAATTCTCTAAGCTGCTAAACCTTTCCTTGTAGGTATCATTTCTTTTATCTGGAATTTCATTGTTAAGTTTTGGAAGAAACCTGCAACTCTTCAGATAATCTGCCATATCCTGATAAATACTTTTAGTTAGACAAACTTCGTTCACCAGAAACATTTTCATATACTATGAAACTATATTACATGACAAATTGAATGGAACTAATTTGTATTCATAAATATCGATACATTTTTCTATAAATTTGGTCAAACTTACAAAAGTTTGACTTTGACTAATAAACCTATAAGGTCTTTCATTTTTGGGCGGAGCGTGCAGTTACAAAATCTCAAGCTAGTCAATTATTCAAGAAAATGGCCAGACTAGTTATTCAGCACTATGAAGCTAGCTATCTGAAGCCTTTGTAAGCATCATCAATGGTGCATTGCAACTGATTAGTAAAACACCAGGTTATCCTCAAGTCACCTCTACCATTAAGAACAACTTAAACAGTTTGGCCTATAAATGTGCTTACTCAGCCCTGTGAAGTATGCAGTACCAGTAGACTGACCAGTACAATAAACAACTCAAAAGTACATCCATAAGAGTAATAGAGTAGCATGTCAACCAAACAACATAAAAGGTGCATTCCTCGTTATACTCACAGTTGGGATTTTGAGGTAGCCACTAGGTGCAAGATGTTCCTGTAATTCACCATGCCTCAAGTTATCCCACATTTAAAAAAAAAGGTGCTCACCATGACCAAGTTTGATGAAAGACAATGCATACAAACCTGCACATAGTCTGAGTAGATCTCCAATTTGATCAGAGCGTCAACAAGAATGCACAAAATACCAGACTGCATAATATACAGATGTCAACTGAATCATATGAGCTTCCATATAATATGTAGATGTTAAAAGACAAGTACATTTAAATAATAATGGCGTTAGTCTCAGCCAGTATATTTTCTTTGATTTGTACTACGTGTATAAGTCATCGAACAAATCCATGAAAGAGTATTCAACCATCGATTATTACACAAATTTATCACTATATCATTGAATTATTAGCCAAACTTGACATAAAAAAACACATAATGATCGGAGATAATGACTTAATCAGATTAACTTACACCACAAAGCGGCACAGAAGCGGTACCAGCATGAGGACCTCCAAGAGAGATGAAGTTCTTGACCTGGTGCCAGGTACGATCCGGATCATAACTTATTGCACAGAAAACTGGTAGCAATTAAAGTGCATACAAGACAGGCTAACAACCATCCCAGCTGGGCAGCTGGCCAAGGTTACATATTGGGTTGGTAGAGGCCAAATGAATAGAATTTGAGCTGCGTTAATTTTATTACTATTTTGCTATTCCTAATTTAGGAAAACTCACCGGCGGTCCATCATCACAATACTCAACTACTGCTCGACCAATCAAGTTTCCCTGTGAGGACACAAAGATGAGGCAGGGTTTTAGTATAGTATAGCTACACCAAGTACAGAACAAATTAAAGAAAAAAGTAATGAATGATTAGCTACTAAATCATCCCTCCTCCCTCCCTCTTCGGTGACAGAGGAAGTATCTCAAAGAGTAATAATCTGAACCAGTTTATGTTACTGTAATATGTACAAGAAAATGAAACATAGCAGAATGAAGGTAGTGCACACTATACTATTAAAGTGCCTACAAGAATGAAAAAGCAGCCCGCATTTTCAAGACTATGAAGCAAAGGACAACAGGATATAATAGTAGAGGATAAATGAGATAGCTTGGGTATTTAAAGGAAGGCAAGGTCAAAGACCGTGAACAAGACAGCAGCACATGAGCATACCTGAGACAGACCAACTATGTTGTAGCCATCTCTCAGTTGTTTCATTTCCTTGACCTGAGGGGAAAAATCAAAAGTGGCAGTGACGATGAATACTAGTTTTTAACAACTCATCAAACAGTGCAAGATGGCATCATCGGTTGGGGTAGTGACCTTGTTGCAGATGATATCAGCCTGCGGACATGGTCAAATGTGTTACTGAACATATGAACATTTAATTTATAACAAGAGGAAGGAAAAGAATTTAGAGAGGAATAAGACCTGTTGTTGAAGAGGCATGACCCAAGAGTCCAATGTTCCTCTGCCGATCTCTCTGGGGAAAGCAAAGCAGTTATTATTCAATTTAGTAAGTTTGAAGAAGCATGACCTAAGAGCAAGAATGGTAGTCAGGACTCAGGACGCCAATTGGGATGAGGAGATAGAGTTGGCGAGCAATAGCAATAGTACAGTACAGGCAGTGGCCGTCGGAGCCGGACCAATCGGCGAGAAGTTTAGTGAACTTGGCGACGCCATGGTTGGCGCACTGGTCCCCAATCCCTGCCACGATTCCAGTTGCAATCCATCAGCAGGATGGATAGAATCATAAATAATACCCAGCTTGTTGCTGCAGAGGAGAGGAGAGGAGAGGAGAACTCTACCGTGCAGGACGATGAAGGGCAGGGAGGAGGTCTGCACCGCCGCAGCTAGGAGGGGAATGAAGACGAGGGCGGCGGCAGCTGTTCTCCGCATCACGTTTCTTCACGGGGAGAGGAGAAGCGAGACGAGGTCGGATTCCGGCGGCCGGGGTCCGATTCTGGCAAGGACTTCCCCTCTTTCCTTGACGAGCAAGAACCAGAAGCAACGGAACGCTCCTCGAACGCCGCCGAGGCCCAGAGAGAAGGCGACGAGGGATGGAGAAAGAGACGAGGGAAGGTAGGTGGGCCCACATGTCAGTAACCCATCATCAAGCTGTGCTTAAGAGTCTAAGACCGTGATCTTTTTTTGTAATAGTAGCAAATTTGCTCGTAGGTTGGAACGGGAGAAACATATTATAAATGCTTGACATGTTTGCTTCAGCTTGCTGAACAGCTCACTTACACCTGTTAATTGCATAGGTGCTACTTTTGTTGTCGTGAATTGTTGTTATGGAGCTTGTTCGGCTAAGCAACAAGTCGGTTTATTCGGTTTGTTTTTTTAACCGGGACAATATTTTTCTTTCACAACAAACCAATATGAACAGTGTTTCCAGTATGGACAGTGCTTTTTCAGTCCATCCGAACAGCCTCATGATTTCTGGGGCAATCACAAATGAACGCGCACACTAATGTGAAACAAGAACGATGATTTTACATATCTATTCTTTTATCTTTTTTGTAACATTTAAAAGCTATACTTTATCTTATGATAATTATGACATCCCTAATATATATTATTATTGACAATAATATGACATCGTTCTATTAATTCTATCTATATCGAATTGAAATACAATCATGGTAAAAAAAATTCTTCCGTTGTAAGGCACAACAATATTTACTTGTAAATACATCATATCGTTAGTTTCATACTATATATGTGTTGGTAGAGCTAGATATCAAGTTCAACGACTCCTTTTGTGGATCCATAAAAATATCAAATATGTAATTCTAATATCTTAAGTCAGTAAGGGTTAGTTGTTGTCATGTTAAAAGTTTGTTGATGAGTACGACCGAGACCTCTCTTGATTTTTACACGTCAGTCCTCGTTGAGGATTGCACTTGTATACGCAGACAAGAGGTTTGTACTGATATATGTAGATAGTTTGCAGGTACGCTTGTGGTGATTATATATATAGACACGGACGGAGCTACGTGGGGGTCAAACTGGGTCCTAGCCCCCCTTGTTCCGGCTGCACTCTACAGGTTTGCATGTCGCTGCATGTATGTAATTAATTCCTGCATCTTTTGTACCATGCTTGCTGTTGCTGATTAGTGAATCACAGCTTACAAGTATATAAATCTGTAGATTGTTCATTCTTCTTTGACAGAATTTCAATTGTTCATTGCAGTATATATAGATAGAACTTGAAAAAACAAAGATTTTCCACAGAATTCCAATTGTCTGTACTACTATTGGTAAATACTGTAGCAGTGTACCTTTGAATTAGCCCCCCCTACACATTCATGCAAGCTCCGTCGCTGTATATAGATATAGGTATATATTAGATTGGATCACAAACTACTTACGATTTTAGTCCACGCATTGATTAGTTGGACCATCGCCTCATAGTACTAAGTTTTATTCCGAATTAAATTTACATCAACGACTTAGAGCCTATTTGGAACACATGAATTTTATAGGAATTATGAGGATATTTTATAGGAATCACAAGAACAGGGAAAAATTCCTGCGTTCCAAACGGGACCTTAATGATTATTAAATTTACATAATGACTTAGGGCCTATTTGAAACATATAAATTTCACAGGAATTATACAGACATTTCATAAGAATCAGTTTAGGAATAGGGAAAAAATCTCGCGTTCCAAGGCCTTAGCGATCAAAATATTTATTTATTATTAGGAAAGGATTAGAAGTTCAAAGAATCATAATACTATATTTATTATTTTCTATTCTGTATATATATAAGGAAAAAAAACTGGAGACAAAAAAGAAGAAACAAAACAGTCAGACAACTAAACGTGGGAAAGCGGAAGGGGGAAAAGAAAAAAAGAACTCAACAAAGCACACGGAAGGGAACTCTTCACGACGGAAGAAAAAACAGACACGGTGACTCCCACATACGGAACGTCTCCACGAAAAAAAAGACCGGACGCAGGACTTCACCAGCGGGTGGCCGAGACGGAATCGGTGATTAGGTTGGACAAAAAAAATTAGTGCCAGAAATTTTGCATTTTTAGTATTAATTAGGTATATAGATATAATAATATAAAATAAAATACTCCGTCAATTTCTAAAATCATACTGCTACGTAAGGTAAGATCGAGCCAGCCAGCCAACCTATGCTAGATTGATATACAGTACAAATTAATCGTTTCAAACGGCGAGAGGTAATTCTGACCCACAAATACTCCATCTGGAAAACCATTTCAAGCTCTGCCAATTTTTGTACAGCACCGTTACAAAGGGGAGTCAAAATCAAAAGAAGTCACTTGGGATGACTAGCCAAATCCTCTACTCAGACAGTATGGCCCACACTACAAACTTAACTACTACATATTCACCACACACACAACCATGACATGCTGGTTAACTTGGCCTTTGCCACACGATATATCACAACAAAGTATCATCACATTAACACTATACGCTGCTACCTCTACAACAACTGATAACAGCAATATCAATCGACCAATCAATCCTTCATCACCCCGAACTAGCGTGCCACCATGTTTTAACAGTGGATGATGATATGATCAGGCCAAACCCACCCACCCATACCACCATGAGATGTGATCATCAGCACTGGCGAAGCATCTGCCTCTATTTTTGCTATGATGCAACAGAGAGCGGTGGCAGCCAGTTAGACGCTGTCCCTGCCAGGAGTTAATGTCTTGTCCCTTGAAGATACACACAATGTCGCTGTTTGGCGTTCTCAGAAGGAGTAGGTCTAAGTCATCATCATCACTTCCCTCAAGGATCGAAGCATTGGACCCCAAGTCATCATCTTCAGCAATACCAACAAACAAAGACCCATCCAATTTTGAGGAGCAGTGATGGAATTCAGGGCATCATGTGATGCAGAGGAGCCAAGCAATGAGCGTTGAGAACTCATGTTGAGAATGGGAAGATGGATGAAGCATATTGAGACTTTTGTTGACACCTTTAAGATGCGAAAAGGAACTCGTGCAAATGCTAATAAATCTGAAACTTGGAAAATTCTTTCCATTTCCAAGAAAAGATGAGACATATATCAAATAATTTCCTAACAGTTCTATGTTGGCGGGCTACGTAATTTATTTCTTAACAATTCAAGGTTGTTTCAATCTCTTCATTGATATACAAAAGACCACATAAAT
The DNA here is from genome assembly GCA_904845875.1 of Miscanthus lutarioriparius. Taxonomy (NCBI): domain Eukaryota; kingdom Viridiplantae; phylum Streptophyta; class Magnoliopsida; order Poales; family Poaceae; genus Miscanthus; species Miscanthus lutarioriparius. The sequence continues at coordinate 26,880 of CAJGYO010000736.1, forward strand.
TTAAGATAATTCGTTTTCATCTTCTTTTAGCTAAATACAGCCACTTATATAACTTCATAGGACTAGTCCATTGGGGAAAGCTAAAATGGTACAGGATTCTGTAAGGTCAAATTTCAACCATGTGAATGTGAAGGTACAAATAGTCAAACCGGGTGTAGGTAGAGTACCAGAAAAATCCGGGTGCGCGTTTACATCTCTGACTGCTGAAACCTTGATGCTGTCAGGCAATACGCAACTGAAGAAGGAACCTGCGATTCCAACAGGATGAAGGCAGAAATAGTTGAGAACGAATCGGCATCATCAAGGAGCAACAGATTGATGATTGTGTAAGGATATGGGACCTAATCTGGCGAGTCGATTCACCCATCCAGGTACTGGCTTCCCGATCAAACGCTTGCAGACATCAGCTGTGAAATGATTGCAGTTCTTGACAATCAGATGATAAGTGTCCCCATGATAATCCTCAGCGAGGTCCTCTATGGAAGTGTGGACTTGGGAGCGGGACCTATGAGTTGTACCCACACACACAGAGCGTCTGAAGATAAAGCCAGGGCAGCTTTTGGGTTCTACTTGGAAGACTCCGCTGGTGGGGTATTCATGAGCTCCAAAGCCATATTCCATGCCACGCACTGTGAAATACAAATTGTCTGAAGTGTCAGATGGTGTATTCCTGCAATCTGCAAACAATTTCGACACTAACAAGAGAAGAAAACCCGGCACACAATGACGGGTTGCGCACAAGTCCTATGACGACAAAGGTGGAATGGAGTAGGAAGCAAAACAAGCATGCCAAGTTGTTGTACTCGTGTAGCTCTATGACACGGCGCAATTGGTTGAACAAATCACTAATCGGTTTGAAAGATATGAAGGGGAGAGAAGGGAGTTTTAGTGGTATATCATGGCTACTGTAAGAACTGTTTATCTGCCGCCGTAGGCGAGAAATGAGGCCAATGGGCAAGGCCTTTTCTAGTAGCTTCTCTATGTGCTTTTGTTGGGAAACGATCATGAAACTAGCATGTATGTGAACCGTGTGTGTAAAGGTTTCAAAACTATGTTGCTTCTGCTACTACATTTGAACTTGGTGTTGTAATAACTATCTTTGCACTCCAATGTATGTTGAATTACTTATGAACTTTACGTAACATATGACATGTGGATGTTGAATCATGTACGATCTTGGTTTATATATGTCGGTGTCGGTGTTTCAAATCAACACCAACTATAAATTTATATCTGTGCGCGTTAGGCCCGGATGGTGCGCTAAAGGACATAAGGTTTATACTGGTTCGAGCTGAATGTCCCTACGTCCAGTCTGTTGCTGCTCGTGTTATTAGCATCAAAAATGGTTCGTAGTAGGGGTACAAACGGTCGAGAGAGGGACTGATCCCAAATCTCTGATAGAATGGTCAAAAGGATGCCAAGAACCCGGTAGCAGCTCGGCTGTGTGTGATGCGTGTTGTCGAGTCGTGTCGATCGGTCTCTCTGTGAGTTGATCCGTCCCTTTAGCGGGGTGCCCTGCCCTCCCTTTTATAGACAAAGGGAGCAGGGGGTTACATGTTGGAGAAAGGAGAAAAACCAGAGGCCAAGAAACCCCTCCGAAGGCGCTGGGTCTTCCTTTTCCTCTGAGCCAGCCTCCCTGACACAGCCAGACGGTGTCAGAGATGGCACGTTCGCTGGGCGTGCGTGCGTTGATGATGCCACGCTCTGCAAGTGGTCATGTCCCGTCCCGCCCCTACGGGCGATGTGTCAGACAGGGGTGTCGATCTGCAACCCTTCGGGGAGCGGACGACACGGTGACTGCACGTTCGCTACTGTAGAGGACGCGGGTCTCTTCTTAGACCGTAGTGGTTGTCGTATGTTCATGTCAGGTTCCACGCCCGAGGGCTGAAGGCGGCGCCTACAATACTGTAGGGCGAAAGCCGATGCATACAACACTATTTAGACTCTGCCGTGCCTGGAAGGGTCTAAAGCGCCCGTCCCGTTGTACCCTAACAGTACTTTCCTGCAGCGGTGCAGGGCATGGTCCTTGGTACTGCGTTTGACTCGAACGTCCTGTCGTACCTTGTGCTCGTCATTATGAAGGAACAGGGTGCAGTCGTCGAGCGAGGCGGAGGCTGCCCTCGGCCGTCGAGCGAGGCGAGACCTGCTTCGGACGTCGAACGAGGCGGAGCCCGCCCTCGGGGGTCGGGTGAGGCGGAGCCAGCCCTGAGCCATCGGGTGAGGCGGAACCTGCCCTCGAACATCGGGCGAGGCGGAGCCTGCCCTCGGACATCGGGCGAGGCGGAGCCAGCCCTTAGCCGTCGGGCGAGGCGGAGCCTAGCCCTCGGAGGTCGGGCGAGGTGGAACCAATCTTCCGTCGTTTTGGGCAAGAAGCGCAATAGCGCTCTCATCTGACCGGAAGTGTCAATGTTCGATGGTCGTTAGTTCCACCTCATTAGGTACCCCGGTATTAAGTCCCCGACAGTAGCCCCCGAGCCGCTGAGTGATTCGGGCAGAATCGCCCGGGGGGTGTTTCGGTTCACTAGAGGGTGCGCGCGAGCGCACCCGATGGGTGTAGCCCCCGGGTGATTCGGGCAGAATCGCCCGGGGGGTGTTTCGGACCCTTCGCAGGTAAGGCTATGAGACTCGGTTTTCGTTAACTGGAAAGCTTTAAGGGAACCCTGGTATCCCGTTCGTGGGGATTTCATCCAGGGTCTACCTGGCTGGGGCTCGACCGTGGAACGAGGTCCTACTGATGCTCGCGTACCTACGTCTTAGTCGCTCGCGGTCCTGTCCCTCGTTGGGATGGCCATCGAGGTTGTTGGGCTGACCCTTGGGCTTCCTGGGCCCATATAGGCCGGAGGGGAAATTTTCTGACCCGTGTCCCCTCTGTGGGAAAAGAGTCCGATCCGCTCGGAAAGACGAACCGTTCGGCGCGATTTCGGTGGGAAAGGATAGGGATCGCTGGCGCGTATCCCACGACGTGACGCGGCGATGTGTCGTGGCAGGCTTAGAGATCGAGGTGGATAGTTGCCCTTCTCGCATCCATCGCCCCTATAAAACCATGGGGTTCGCCCCCAGGGTTCCGTACTTCGCCTTTTCGCCTTCGCATCGTCAACTTCCGCCGCCAATCGCCAGAGCCTCCCGCACTCGCATCGCGGCCACCGTCAAGCTCGCATCCGCATCGCAGCCGTCGTTGAACTCATGTCCACCCCCGTCCCAATCATTTCAATGGAGCCTTGGGGCAGATCCAGCATCACCCCTCAGCTCCTGGAGGGCCTCGTTCGCCGTGGCCTCGTTCGCCCGCTGATCGCCGCCGAGGAGTGGCGGCTGCCCGGTGATGAGGATGAGCCGTTGTCGCCTAAAGGGTATGTCGTGTCCTTCGCTCACTTCCATGAGCGGGGATTCGCCATACCTGCTCACTCGTTTCTTCGGGGGCTGTTGGATTACTACCTGGTGGAGCTACAGCACCTTACCCCCAATGGGATCCAGCACATTGCGGCGTTCGTCGCCCTGTGCGAGGGGTTCTTGGGGATTGATCCTCACTTTGACCTGTGGTGGCATATCTTCACCGTCAACCTTCTGAAGAGGCGGGTCGAGAAGCAGGAGCTGCACGCACCGGTGGGATGCGCTGGCATTCACCTCCGCAACAACCGAGCAGATGCATACCCGTCAATGCGTCTGTCCACCTCCAACAAGGGGTGGCATTCGCAATGGTTCTATGTCAAGGATGACGCCGCCGCCCCCTTGCCAGTCTTCTTCGGGTGCGTCATCAAGGAGGCCCCGGGGTTGTGGAGGTGGGGCGTCCCGGTCAAGGAGAGGAAGAACATCAATGACCTTCTTGCTGTCCTCCAAACTTTGAAGGACAGGGGCGTGAAGGGATCGGGGGTCATCGGCGCCTACCATGCGAGGAGGGTGGCGCCGCTGATGGCGCGCGTGCTTCCCCTGCACCAGATGGTGCCTGGAGCGCTGTTCGAAGGGACAGCGCTTGTCGACGAGGCGCTCCCTCCGTCCGAAGTGGAGCAGCGCATCAAGGAGGCGATGGAGCCTTCGAAGGACACCGTTGGCGTTGTCCTTGATTTTGTGTTCCCGGTGCGGGGGCATCCCCCAATGCGGTCGGAACCGGGGTTTATTGACTTCGTAAGTTTTCTTTCTCCGTACTCCTTTTTACTTGAATTTTCGACCCCTTGAAGCTGACCCTGGGGATGGCGGGACCAGCCGGGGGCACTATTCTTCAAGGAAAGCCCAGCTCCGTTGCAGAAGGATCAGACCCTGGCGAAAGCGAACCGTATCGTGGCCGAGTGGGACAAAAAGACGAGGGAGCTTAGGAAGAAGAAGCTGCTATAGAAGCGGCAAGCGCGTGATCGAGGAGAGGAGACAGGCAGTGATGATGACGACGACGATGAGGTAGCCGTCGACGTGGATTGGGACGTTCTGGAGGACGAGGATATGCTGACAAACGCCCATCGACCCATGCAGGGACCCTTCCCGTTCCATGCGGAGGGAAGCGAGTCCGTGAGATTGGTGGAGGTGGGACGAACCATTGGCCCGTCCTCGGGGCCGGTTGGAGCCAGAGAATTTTCTGCCCCATCCGGGGTGCTGCCGGAGGATCGGTGGTTGGGAGGAGGTGGATCGGCCACCGCCCCTGAGGTGCTGATGGAGGGGGCGGCACAGCTGCCGCGCCCCATGAGCCGATGGGGGTGGGTGGATCCGCCGCCATGCCCAAGGCATCGACAGAGAGGGGCAGCTCCATTGCCGTGCCCTCGGAGATAAGGGAGGCGAGCCCCCCTGCCCGGGAGCAGGGGGCAGGCTCAAAGTGGTCCCACCCAGACGAGTCGGGGCAGGGGTCTAGGGGTTCATCCCCGAAACGTTCTCGCCGCCCAAAGGCGCCAGAGTAGGCCACTGATTCCCCTGTTTTCACCCTTTTTATTCTTCTATTTCGACCTTATGCCTTTTTCCCTCTTGTAGATTCTTGTGACGGGGCCGCTCTCTAGGGCTGGCGCCCAAGAAGAGCCTTGCCCTTCAGGCGGGACGGACGGCGCTGCCCGACATTGCCCCTGTTTCGGGCAGGAGCGACGCTGACGCCCGCGCCCTCGGTGGTTGCCGAGCAGGCGGCGTCTTTCGTGGCGGGCGCGACACCGCCAGCCGAGGGTCCGATATCACCGGTGGAGGTGGCCGTGACCGTGCCAAGCTAGGAGCAGCCGGACGTAGCCACAGTGGTGTCCGAGGGGGCGGCGCAATCCGCGCCTCCGGCGGCCCAAGCGACGGTGCCCGACATGGGTCGGACGGAGGAGGATGCGGCCAGCGGGTCCCCAACCCTAACGAGCCAGGCACAGTTGGACGTAGACGCGGTGGCGTCTGAGGGAGCAGCGCAGTTCGTGCCACCAGAGGCCCAGGCGGAGGTGACCGCGACTGCGACAAGCCCGGCAGGGCTGGATGTTGCCATGGTGGCGTCCGAGGGGGCGGCGCAATCCGTGCCACTGGCGGCCCAGGCTGCGGCGCCCGAGGCAGGCCGGATGGAGGAGGACACGGCCGGAGGGTCTCTGGGCGCCGTGGCGGTGGTGGAAAGGACCAGCAGGGGGTCGTCCTCGGCGCTGTTGTCGGGGGGTAGCCGCTCCCCCGCGCGGGGCAAGCCACCGCTCCAGTGGATGGCCGCTTAGGACCCAACATCGGCTCTTTTCTCGCTTGATGATGCTGTCGAGAGCATGGAGCGGGAGAATCTTGACATTGGGTTCTCGGCTATGATGGATGCCTTGAGCCAGGCCAGTGGTGTCCTGCGCAAAATCATTGTTCCTACTGGCCGGGTATCCGCTTAATCTTCTCCCTCGTTTTCTTCTTTCTTCATGTATTTTTGTGTTTTCGTATTTTTTATACCGGTCTTCTTTTTAGTCTCTCGTTGCTCATAGCCAGAACAAATCCTAGTTCCTCCGTGAGCAAAAGGTGGAATGGGACCGCCTTACCGAGGAGGCTCAGCTGCGAGGAGATGTGGGCGCACAGCTTGCTGTCGCCCAGCAGCGGGAGGCCGAGGCGCGTCGGGACACGGAGGAGATCCATGGGATGTTCGAGGACTTGTCGGCGAGGGTGAAGCTGGACGAGGAGGTGGCCACCAGGATCCGAAAGGAGCGGGACGAGCTGCTTCATAAGGATGCCGCGGCCAGTCAGCGGGTCATCGAGGTCCAAGCTGAGCTGGAGACAGAGCAGGATCTCAGGCGGAAGGCCGAGGATAGGTCCACGGCCCTGCAGCAGAGGGCGGACCGCGACATCGAGGTGATCGCCAGTTGTGCGGGGAGCGGGACGAGCTACGGTGGACCAAAGAAAGACTTCGCTCGGAGCGTAGCACGGCCCGTGAGGATCACGACCGGGCCATCCGAGAGCGCGATGAGGCGCGTCGGGAGGCCAGGGCCCTCCGGGCAGATCTTGGAGACGCGGTGGCCCGAAGGCTGGAGGCCGAGGAAATTTCTGCCGGGCTAGGCACGGAACTCGCCGAGGTGTGGGGGCTTCTTCAGGTCGAAAGCGATCAGCACGATCTCCTATGCTCTGCCGTCATGGTGGTCTGCGACGACCTGCAAGTGGCGCAAGAGGAGGGGACCATTTCCCTTACGACTCGTGCCACTAGCATAACGGCGCGGGTCGACCAGCTTGAGGAGGACTCCTTTCATGTTGGGATCACCCAAGCCTTCGCTGTTGCTCGTTCTCATTACGATCGGGAGATCAACCTAGAGGTAATGAGCCTCGGCTTCGCGCCTATCTATGAAGACCCCGAGCTGGACGAGATTGAGAAGGTGGTGACTCCCCTTGCACGGAACCTGGCGAATAGGCTGAAAGAAATGGTTCTCCCTCTGCGGAAGTAGTTAGTTCAATAAGTTTGATAAGCACTTATCTGTAATATGTGAACAAGTGTCGGTACTTTTGTGTCCGAAAGCGGATTCGGGACTTTGTTTCGCACTTTTGTTTTGTTTGTTTGATCTTACCTTCTTCCCTTTTTGCAATGAAAAAAGATTTACGCGACCGACCCTTCTGTTTGTTAAGACCGTAGGGCCCAAGGTGTTTAGGGGAAATTTTGATTGTGCTGGTGAGCACAAAAACCGTAGCCATCTGGGCGTGGGCTTTTTTGCGGTGTTACCAATCTGTTCCCCCGAACCTTTCCGCCAGTCTTCATGCGAGGAAGAGGTCTGATATAATGACTGTTTCGAAAAAAAAGAAAGGAGGTACCCGTACCTTTATCAGCCCCCGAGTGAGATCCAACCCCTTGCTGTTGCTGGGGTCAGATGTTACTGGAGACTGGAGCAAGGGTAGCGAACTTACGCTTGTGTTCGCACGTACCCCTTACTTAGGATTTTGGCGATCGCTGCATGACCGTACGTTTGGTCTTATTGCTGTCCCGGCCTTCCCTAAGCCCTCGCGCGTGGTGGGGATTCGGTCAAGGGTCAGTTCGTCTTATGACTGTCGCCCCATCCACAGTTTTTTCGCAACTGGAGGGGTTGAGGCGGCGTCACTTGCCTCGACGGCTCAAGCGACATGCCTGATGAGCTCGCAAACGGGGATGTTCGGACAGAATCCAATCCCATTTGCTTTGCGACAGGGTGGCATTCCGTTGCTCCTTGGCCCGCCTTCCAACAGATTCCCCCTCAATGGGGATTCTATGGGCTCGGCTAGAGGCTGGATTGAACTATAAGGTTGAGATGAGCCTATCTGCCTTAATGCGGGTTGGGCAAAGGCCGCTGAGGCTCATCTGTGTTTTCTCCCCTGGCTCTTGTTTGACGCAAGGTGGCCCCGGACCCTTCGCGGGTCAGCCTTCGAACCTCGATCTCTCAATCTTGGATCGAGCGGCTCAAGCCCCCGAGCCCCTTAGGGCCTGATAGGGGTCGGCCATGTTTCGCGCGTTACCCCGTCCTCGGTTTCCACAACCGGAGGGGCTGCATTGACGATACTTGCCTCGATGGCTCGAGTCTCGTGCTCAATGAGCTCGCTAACAGGTATGTTCGTGTGGAATCCGGATCCGTCATTCACTGACGGGGTCGGTAGAGCCCTCATGTGGCATTCCACTACTTCTTAACCCGCCTCCCGATAGTTGTCCGAGCCGTTCCTTGGGCTCAGGTGGCCCGTTGGCCTCTCCTCAACGGAGATTCTGTGGGTTTGGCTCGGGGTTAGAATTGAACGAGAAAGGTCGAGATGTCCCTGTCCGCTTTTGAGCGGGGTCAGACAAGGTCGCTGGGGCTCATTTTGGTTTTTCTCCCCTGGCTCTGTTTTAACGCGAGGCGGCCTCGAGCCTTTTGAGGGCCAGCCTTCAAACCTCGGTCAGTCGCCGCTCATACTGAATGAGACGACTGCCGCTTCGTGACACGACACGAAGCATTGAGATGCAGTGATTTGCATATGCAACGTTTGGATGTATGAATTTAAAGTATAACTTAGTTGAAATGAAAGCGGGGGTCGGTAATGTTACCTTTGTGGTTTGAGCGATGGGAAGCTCCTACCAGACATGTCCGTGCCGGGTTTGGGTCCGATGTTTGCGACGAGGTCGGCGTAACATGCATAAGCATTGCCATTTTTTGTTCGTGTCTTTCGGCGGTGATTCGAGCCGCTCGATTGATTTAGTCGACCTGACAGCTTCTCCTCGAAGGAGGTTCTGTAGGTAGACCCCTTTGAACCCTTCTCGAGAAGGCGGGAGCTAAGGCTTGCGGTGCGGGGAACTGTGAGTTCGATTATGCTGATGAACAAAAAACACCGTAGTCGTCGAGGCATATGGTCTGGCGATTCATCCAGTTGTATTCAAAGCTTTACACCCACACACCGCACTTTCGGTTTTAAACGTAAGGAGGGGTCGGGCGAAGAGGATGTCTAAACAAATAGACACCCTCGATAGCCCCCGAGCAATGTCCGTGCCTCTGCCGTTGCTGGGGTCAGAGGCCCAGTAATGAAATTAACACTCAAAGTGAGAAAATAGATGTGCTTATCTTTCAGTGGCCGTTCGTTCATTGCTTTGCCTGGGCCGTCCGATCGACCCAGGAGGCCCATTGGGCCACCTTGGACGGGGGTTCCATCATTAGGTCATTCCATGGTCCTACATAGGGAAGCGGAGGGTCGCCTGCATGCGGGTGTGCCCTGGTTCTCGCGCCTGGCGTGCGTTAGTGGCGGGCCACACCCAGGCAACGTCTTGTTTGACTAGGCGACATCTCGTCGACCAGAGCGCGTCCTGTCGGTTCCAGCATGTCTCCTCGGGTTCCCGTCATCATTGATTTCCCATCTGCATTGAATAGGGGAAGGCAGAGAGTTTCTCGTCCCAACCTTTTGCCTTTCCTCAGCTGTTGCGCCTCTTCCTTAAATAGGGAGGGGGAGGGGAGTTCTCGTCCCACTCCATCGCCAGCCTCTAAGCCGCTACCCCTTCTCCTTCCTTTCCACCGAATACGTTCATGTGTCGCAGCGGTTCCTAAGTGAGAGAGGGTAATGCCAGAGAGAGAAAAACTCACAGATCCGCTCATGAATCCGGAGCGTGATGTCGAGCCGGAGGTCATCCAACGTAGATGAGATGGTGTCGTCCGCCTTTGCTGAGAAGGGGTCGTCGCTGCTGAAGGAGGAGGGGCACTGTAGGGTGCCGAGCGTCGTTGGCCTCGCCGTCGTTCGTTGCGGCCTTCCTTTGGCGGGAGGTGCCCCCCCTGCCCAGACATCGTTGTCAGGGTTGCAACTGATGACGATGGTGTAGTCCCTAGATGCCCCAGCGGTGGTGCCGTTGTCAGGGTTGTGGCTGATGATGATGGCGTAGTCCCTGGACGCCTCGGCGGAGGGCACCACAGTCACCGGCGTGGTGCTCGACGTTGCAGGTGACGGCGCCTTCGAGGGTCTCGTGGAGTGGTAGGATGTCGCCGATGGATAGCGTGGCACGACGGCCACAGTAGACAAAATGGCCCATGCACATGCCTGGACGTTGCCGATGGAGAGCATGGCACGACGACCATAGCAGTACTCGTAGTAAAGCTAGTTAGAGACTATAATTAAATAAGTTTGTGGGGGAGCCTCCGAGTGAACAGTCCTTTGAATTTAAGAGTACATTAGTCCTTTTCGTGATGAAATCACTTTGTAAGCGGCGAATTTGTGCAAAGAATGAACAAATTTTCATCTTTTGTTACGGCAAATAGCTTTTCAGCTTCCTCTTTTTGTAGAAAAGGTTTCGGTGCCCTCCGACCCTTCCCATGGCTCAAGTTGTAAAAGGTAGGAGTGCTGGTGAAACAGTTCTGATCACGCTGGTGAGCAAGGAGGCCGTAGCCGCTAGGGCGTGGGTTTTCCGTAGTCCTACCAGTTATACTCAGAATTTGTTCCCGAAATTCTAGCCCTTAGGACTTGCCGTGAGAAAAAGAGGGAAGACTTAGAGAATGTTTGCAAAGGTAACACAGGAAGTGTTTTGCAAGATAAACGTACTTGTATTATTTATGTCAGCCCCCCGAGTGAGGCCCGACCCCTCGTAATTTTGCAGGGGTCGGATGTCACTAAAGATTGGGGATTTGTGAAGACAAAAACTGATAAGGAAAAGTATGCGTTTATTAAGGGTAAAAACGACATAGCTATTCAATGTTCCAAGCATTGGTGAAGACCTCACCGTCGATGGTTTTCAGTTTGTAGGCACCTGGCCGGAGTATTTCTGCGACGACATACGGCCCCTCCTAGGGTGTGGAGAGCTTGTTGCGGTCCTTGTTGCTCTGCACGAGGTGGAGAACAATGTCCTCGATGTTGAAGGCTCGGTCCCACACCCGTCGGCCACAGTGCCGCCGTAACACCTGCTGGTACTTGGCCGAACGGAGGAGGGCGATGTTGCGGGCTTCGTCTAGTTGGTCCATGGCATCTTGGTGGGATGCCTCGGCTCCCTGTTCGTCGTATGCTCTGATTCTTGGCGCTCCATAGTCAAGGTCCGTCGGGAGGATGGCCTCGGAATCGTAGACGATGAAGAAAGGTATGTAGCCGGTGGCTCGGCTCGGAGTTGTCCTTAGACTCCAGAGCACTACAGGGAGCTCGGAGACCCAGCGTGCGTCGAATTTGTTCAAGCGGCTGAAGATCCTGGGCTTGAGGCCCCGTAGGAGCATGCCGTTTGCTCGCTTGACCTGCCCGTTCGTTCGGGGGTGCACGACGGCCGCCCAATCGACTCGGATGTGTTGTTCATCGCAGAATCGAATGAATTTCTTGTCGGTGAACTGCGCGTCGTTGTCTGTGATGATGGAGTTTGGTATTCCAAAGCGATGGATGATGTCGAGAAAGAACAGCACAGCTTGCTCGGACTTGATTGCGAAGATCGGCTGTAACACCCATGGTGTTACGAGCTTGTTTAGCACCGCGATTTAGGCCTAAGTCAAATTTTCGAAACGAGTTTCTCGGAATATTTAATTTAAATGTACTTGAGGCGATAAGCGAATCCTGTGTGGCTTAGTTTTGTGGACTCAAATAAACGCTCAAGTTAAATTACGTAGTGCGTAGAAATATTTAGTAATGTCTAGTAACAATTCTAGCAAATAAATAGTGAACGGTTTGTCCTATTAGATTAAGCAGAAAAAATAACTTTTATAAATAAAATAAAATCTATTAATAAATAGAACGATATATATAAAGCTTTGGTCTAGTGACATGTTTACATTTACGTATGGACTTATTTTAGTCCCTAGATAAATTGGCAACGTACCCGCGACAGCTGTCGTACTGACCGCTTAAATCACCCAAATTATTGCGTCGCGCCGCGTCGTCGAGTCAATTGCTTGCTCTTTCTTTTCCCTGTCTGCTTCTGTGCCATGCCATAGCGCGTGGAGCCTGTGTCCCTGTTGCTGCGGGGTACTGCTTCGCTTAGGGACAGCGCGCTGAATGGCATGGAAGGATGGGCGTTTATTTTAGGCAGGGACAGGTCACATGGATGACAGAGTGGTGGAGTGCGTGGGCGGGCCCCGCGTCCCCGTTGGCACTTGCGGTCCTCGTCCCCAAAAGGAACCTCACGTCGCAACTCGCAAGCGTGTGTGCATGCACCAAGAACAGGGCCAGTCCTAGGGGTGGGCAGGGTGTGCCACCGACCTAGGCCTCAGATTTAGGTGGGCCTCAACCCATATAGTAGATTAGTACTACTATTAGTATATGCCATTAGTTTATACGTTGTATAAGCAGTGTAACGTACGTGGGCTTCTATAGGTTGTAGCCCAATATAGCAAGCGCAGGTATAGGAAGGCTTTGCCTTTGGCACTTTCTAGTTTCCATTCAAAGTTCGGCGACTCATGAACTCGTCAACGTGAAGGTCGTGACTCACGAACTGATGAACTGTGCGGCCGCCGGACGTAATCACAGGTAATCGAGAAGATCAACTCCCTGCACTGCACCTGAAAGGATGATGGACCCCCACAAAGAGATGAGCCGCACAATAGTACATGGTACAGGAAGCAAGCACGTACCACCGACCCATCGCTAGAGCTACTCGACTAATCGACATGAATGCGTCGGACGGATGGACGGCGCAGCAGCCGCTGGTCCTCACCGCAGTGCTGCTTCATCACGATAGGGGTGGGTGGGTTTTGTCGCTTTGCGCGATGGTTTGCTTCGGGGGTGACGTGCGGTATTCCCTCTGGATTGCACGTGGCCCTGCTCCTACCACGCCATGTCCACTCCCTGCCTGTACGTGCACCGGCACCGTCCACGCTGTGCCAAGCTGCTGCTGCTGCTGCCTCTGTTTGTCTGCCAAGTTCGGCCGAACCTCGTGTTGCTTTCCTCCCTTCTTTTTCTATTTCTGCTGTCGAGGAAGGGTCCCAGCTCCTGCCCATCGTCGTTAGCTTTTCCCTTCCCCACTGTGCGCACAAGCCTCAGCGCTGCCTCCGCATCTCCACGATGCTTGTGGCGCCTTGGCCTTCCCTCGCGTGCGAAGCTCCTCGGCCCGTTCACCGGGGCCGCGCGTAGCTCCATTTGCCTAGCTTGTGCACAACTTCCTTCCCCGCTTCACGATGCCGTGCGCGTCTCCACCTCGCTGCCCGTGCTGCCGTGTGCTAGCGCCCTCTTCTTCTTCCTCGCATCGCGCGTCTCTGCTGTGGCCGCACCTCATGCCACCGCTGCCATCGTAGCACGGTGTCGACGAAATATGGTCGGCAGTCCACCGAGGGGGGTGCCCGTGGTGGTAGATTATCGGTAGGATGCGCGTAATCAGGAACCAGATGGTGACACAAGGCGTAGAGACAGCGATTTAGACAGGTTCGGGCCGTCTGGTCGACGTAATACCCTACGTCCTGTGTCTTTGGTGTATTGTATTGAGATGTATACATATTAACTTCCTTGGATCTGTCCTCTAGGGGACCCTTGCCCCTCCTTATATACTCCAAAGGGACAAGGTTACAAGTAAAGTATCCTATTTGGTACTATTACAATGTCTTGCGGTGCACGCCAAGCAGCGCCGTGCACGCCTTGATCTCATAGGCCGGGCCACCTCAGATGGTGCGGCCCATGTACCATCTTGTGGTACCCGGGGGTATATCCCCCACAGCTAGTCCCTGAGCGCCATGTATTCTGATGCGACACGCCGTTTCAACCTTCTCCGAACAGTGAGGCTTGAGTTCTTGACGTCTCTGACCACCGTTGTCGTCGGAGAAGTAGGTTGTCCGAAGAATGTATGGTGCTCTTAAGAAGAAAGAAAAAGATTTCCATCCTGGGAAGTGTGCCCACTTGTATTTCTGAAAAGAAATGTAAGTGTGTCTTGAAGCGTAGCATCTTTGATCGTCAGAGGCGTAGTGGTCGAAAAACAAGCACATTCACCGCAAGGTGAAGTGTGCCCACTTAGTCCCCGAGCCTGGTAGTAGGTGACGCAGGCACATGGTGCCAGGGTCTAAAAAGAATTCCCAGTTAAGTTGAGAATTCAATCGTCGTACAGGCGATACGAGATGCACCGGCAGGTGCATCGTACCGATGTAGTCCCCGAGCTTACTGGAAGGTGAAGTATGAGCCTTGTAGCAAGGTCTAAGTGAGAAAAAATATCCCAACTGTATGCGAGTCGCCAATCGCATGTAGTTGAGACGCAAAGTCCCCGAGCCGTGGTCGGAGAGTGATCGAGGCAGTCCCCGAGCATAAGTCGAGGAGCGAGCGACGAAGTCCCCGAGCCGTGGTCAGATAGTGGTCGAGGCAGTCCCCGAGCATAGGTCGAGGAGCGAGCGACGAAATCCCTGAGCCGCGGTCGGAGAGTGGTCGAGGCGATCCCGAGAGCATGTGTCGAGGAGCGAAGCGATGAAGTCCCCGAGCCGTGGTCGGAGAGTGGTCGAGGCAGTCCCCGAGCACAGGTCGAGGAGCGAGCAACGAAGTCCCCGAGCCGTGGTCGAAGAGTGGTCTGGCGAGTCCCCGAGCACAAGCATGGTCTGGCCAGAGTCCCCGAGCACGAGCGTGGTCTGGCCAGAGTCCTCGAGCACCGTAGTGGTCTTGGCGAACCCTGAAGCATGAGCTCATTGGATTAACCGTGTTCTTGAAAAATAAACACGGAGAGCGGTAGTACATGATGATGTACTGAAATATATTGACCTATCTCAGAGGAGGTGAAGTAAACACTTGGTGTTCGGTTGGCGATGAATTATACTTGGTGTAATATTCGAAAAATAACATTAGCTGTTTTTAGCCCTTTTTGTTATATAGCTATGACGTAGCGCGATGTATTAACCTATCTCGGAGATGCGCCGTACTGGGTCGACCAACATCTCGTAGCGCGAGGTACGGAATCTTGCCGTAGCGTAGAGTGTCGGTGTTACCGAGGAGCGATCGTCGACTACCCGTAGTGTGAGGGCGGACTCTCATGCATCGCGTGGGGTGGAGCGGGAGGCGATCTTGCGGCCTGGGATTCTCAAGCAGGAAGGAAGCGTGTCAACGAACCATTGTAAAAACTTATACATGTTTTTGATTGTATGTATGGAGAAAATTCGACGCGGAGCGCACCCTAAGGGTGGTCGGCGTAGGTGTATGATGATCGAAGAAATTTTCAATTAAAAATAATACTTAGCTTTATTGACGATCGGTGGGTGTAGTCGGTGTGTTGCGATGTTTGAGAGATGGCTTGACGTGTCGTTGGCGATGAAGTTGTCCGGTCCTCGAGCTTTTCGACCTGTCGTCATGACTGTTGTCGCGATTGTCGTAGCGCCGTTCTTCGCGGCGATCATTATTGCGACGTAGTCTTGTGGTCGAGGTGGTCGGAGCTCGGTAGAGCCGCTCGGGACGTGGTCGACGTGGTCTGGTGGTCGGAGCTCGAGACGTGGTCGACGTGGTCTGGACGTGGTCTGGTGGTCGACGCTCGGTGGAGCTACTCGGGACGTGGTCGACGTGGTCCGTGGTCGACGTGGTCGGAGCTCGGCGTGGCTCGCTCAGCGGCTCGCTCCGCGGCTCGGCATGGCTTGCTTGATGGCTCGCTGCGGCTTGCCAACGGCTCGGACAGCTTGTTTGATGGCTTGGAATCTCATCTCGGCGATGATGTCACCGTCGGAGATCTTGTGGTCATGAGATGAGATGCTCCCGGCTTGGCCGCGGCGGTTGGCGCACGATGTTGAAGGTTTCAACTGGAGTCGGTGCAGCCTTGTAGGTTACGTGTTCGTCAGACTCGGAACTCTTGCTTGCTTGTCGCAGCTTGATCAGGGTCGAGTAGCCGCTTGCGTGGTCATGTACGTAGATGCCAGTATGTGAAGCTTGCATGTGGTGCATATATATGCAAGTTGATCTGTCGTATCTTGGTTTAGCTTTCATGTCTTCTCGTATGTACATGAGGCATGTACAGATTGATTGGCTTGGCTTGCATGATGATCTAGCTTGCTAGCTTGTCGTCATTGGCTTGCATGACTCCGTGGCTGCTTGCTCAACAGTTCGGACGGCTCAAACAGCATGCTTGGATGGTTGTGCATTGTTCGGTGCAAAACCATCGTTCTTCTGTGCCAAATTTGGCATCGTCTTGCCTCTGCCCAGCGAGATCGAAGTACGCTGCCAGTCCTACCGCCATGGAAGATGGTGGTGTAGATCATCACGTCATCGAGAGGATGTCCAACAGATAAGGTACGTGGGCGCTCTTCTGTTGTTAATTGCTTGGTGTACATGCTCCACATGAGATACATCTTGGATTTGCTCTGGGATCTTGTCGGCTGGTCCACGCATGGCGCCTTTGAGTACTCCGAGCTCTGTAGCCATATCTTGCTGGATTCGATCTGCCAAGATAGCTTGTGCAGGAAGCGTGGCTAGTCCGGTTGTAGACCGTAGTTGTTGTTGCCGAAGGACGCCCGCTGCCGCACGCTCAAAGCGCTATTGCGAGTTGCATTTGGCACCGGGGCTTGATCGTCGTAGTCCGCCGAAGAAATGTCGCCGGGTTGTGGCTAACGTTGTTGGTGAAGAAAATTCCATCTAGTTCACCATGGATCAGCGCGCACGCCCCTAAAGGGGACCCCTACCTGGCGCGCCACTGTCCACGAAATATGGTCGGCAGTCCACCGAGGGGGGTGCCCGTGGTGGTAGATTATCGGTAGGATGCGCGTAATCAGGAACCAGATGGTGACACAAGGCGCAGAGACAGCGATTTAGACAGGTTCGGGCCGTCTGGTCGACATAATACCTTACGTCCTATGTCTTTGGTGTATTGTATTGAGATGTATACAGATTAACTTCCTTGGATCTGTCCTCTAGGGGACCCTTGCCCCTCCTTATATACTCCGAAGGGACAAGGTTACAAGTAAAGTATCCTATTTGGTACTATTACAATGTCTTACGGTGCACGCCAAGCAGCGCCGTGCACGCCTTGATCTCACGGGCCGGGCCACCTTGGATGGTGCGGCCCATGTACCATCTTGTGGTACCCGGGGGTATATCCCCCACACACGGTACTACGCGAGCTCGAGCCTATCACCACCGTGCGTGCCCCTCGGTGAACCAAGCTGCTCCGGGCGACCTCCGCTGGCACTAGCGCTGCTCTCTTTGTTGGCCAGCGTACACGCTAGGCTGCTGCGTCCTCGGCCCCGCGCTGGACCGTAGCCCGCCGCGCTGCCCTCCCGCGCCACCGTCGCGCCTCGCCGGTCTGTCCGCGCCGAGCGCGGCTTCGCATCGCTCCTCCTTTTCTCCACGCAGCGCCGCCTCCAATCGCGCCATGGCTACGCCTACCGCCGTGCGCGTGAGCGCGCTGGGACCCGCGTTGCCCCGCGCCGTCTCCTCACCATCGGCGGGCGCGCAGATGCCAGGATTTGGTCGCTGGAGCCGCCGTCCTCTGCTCCTCTGCTTCACGAAGATGGGAGAAGGGTAAGGATTAAGGTAGACATTTTGTTCGAGGTTCCCTACGCCAATACGTGACTCACTGGAATAGTAGTCTCAAAGGTTTTGGCAATTAGGGAATAAAATGAGGGCTCTTTTGGAAGATTGCCACGACCGCTGCGGATCCCTCCTGGACCGGCCTACTCCCACGCGTGGGCTGCCGGCTAGGCTAGTTTGTTGGGCCGTGCTCACATCCGCGCCGCTAGGCCGCACGGCTGGCTGGGCTGCTCGCGCCCCGTCCGCGCGTGGATCGACCTGCCGTCGCTGCCTAGGCCGATCGCGCCTGCGCTGGGCCGGCCTGCCGCACGCGCCTTTGTGCCGCCCGTTGCCTGTGCATCTGTGGGCTGCTCGCTGACCGCCGCCTGGGCCACTCGCCCCATGCTAGGTCGTGCTGTTGCTTGTGCCGCTGGCCTTTAGTCGTACGAAGCACTTGTTAATTTAGTTGTGGAAATAGACTTGTAAAAATTATAGTAAATCATAGAAAAATCATAAAAATGCCAAACCAGTTTTGTTAAGTTCCTAAAATCAAGATCTACCTAATATTGTATTTTGTCGCATAGGTTTGGTATGTTTTTAGGGTTGCTCTAATTGATTTAGAATGCTTAATATTATAAAAAAATATACAAACTTGTAGGAATTGTCGTGATAAATTGGTAATAGAGTTGAATCTGAAATTTCTACAGTAGATTCCTAGCAATATTAGGTACTTATTGTAATTGTTGTAGCTTCAGAATAATTAGTTAGCTAGATAGATAATGATGTCCTATTTCGAATAAAGATTAAATTGATAGAATGGAATAAATAAACAACTTGGGTTTTGTATAACTAAAACTTTGGTTGGGAAATAACGCCTTGTTCGCCAACATGGATATGTAGCCCAAGTACGGATGTCGTAGAGCGAGCTCGTTAGCTTGTGAGGCGTGATCGTGTTTCTAAGCATTTTGGCTGTCGTTGATTAATTACTTCTTGCGTTGCATCGCATTGCATATCGTATAGCTACGATGATGGATCAACGGATCAATTGAAGGATGATTGGGAATCTGAAGATGGTGTAATGGTAGGGATGAAAACGGATCGGATACGAACGGATATCACTCATATTATATTTGTTTTCATATTTCTGTTCGGATTCGGATTCGGACACGGATAGCGTTCGGATACATATACGAATACGGATTGACTCGGTTACGGATACGAATAATGAGTATCGAATACGGTATGAATCGGATTCAGAGAAGGTCGGATACAAATATCTATTCGGATATTGAGTAAAAGCAGCATATATATATCATACGTGCGCAAACCATTACACCACTCTATGAGTCCATAATCCATCTAGATTAAGCCGAAAGACTAAAGAGTAAAGCAACAAATAAGATAAAGATACAGATACATCATACATCAAACATCATACAAACACCAATCTTCGCGGCATGAGTAGAAATAGCCAAGCTCATTGCTTCATGGGTCTCATGGAGTCATGGTCATGGATTCAAGATCTACAATCCTTATATAGGCCATTTTATTCATTTGAGAAAGTTTAAACAAAATGTAGTTCAAATTTCACAAGTGTGTGACATAGTTTTAGAAAGTCTGTATGAGATTTAAGAATTTGTGACTAGTGTTTGATAAAACTTTCTCAAATGGGAAAATGAGCTATGTAACAATTGTATATCTTGCTGAGATGATCAAACTTGGTATTCAGAGTTTTTTCATCTGAGGTCATTTAGTGTCTCATTTGAGCAAGTTTGACCAAGTCAAATTTGGTCAAATGAAAAAATAACACTTTGACTCTAGTATTATGAACTCTAAATTACTTCAAATTGAAAAGTTTTGAATACCAAGTTTGTTAAACTCATCAATATCTACAATTCTTGTTTTGGTCAACTTTCCATTTGAGATAGTTTGGATGGTTCAAATTTGTGATTTTTAAATTTCGATGCTTACAAATTAGTTTTCGAAACCCTAGATTGTCTCAAATTGAAAAGTTTTGAATACCAAGTTTGTTCAGCTCATCAAGATCTACAATCCTTATATAGGCTATTTTTTCATTTGAGAAAGTTTGAACAAAATATAGTTCAAATTTCACAAGTGTGTGACATAGTTTCAGAAAGTCTATGAGATTCAAGAATTTGTGACTAGTGTTTGATAAAACTTTCTTAAATGGGAAAATGAGCTATGTAACAATTGTATATCTTGCTGAGATGATCAAACTTGGTATTCAGAGTTTTTTCATCTGAGGTCATTTAGTGTCTCATTTGAGCAAGTTTGACCAAGTCAAATTTGGTCAAATGAAAAAACAACACTTTGACTCTAGTATTATGAACTCTAACTGACTTCAAATTGAAAAGTTTTGAATACCAAGTTTGTTCAACTCATCAAGATCTACAATTGTTGTTTTGGTCAACTTTCCATTTGAGATAGTTTGGATGGTTCAAATTTGTGATTTTTAAATTTTAACGCCTATAAACTAGTTTTCCATTTGAGAAAGTTTGGACGGTTTAAATTTTGAAGCACTAAATGATTTCAAACGAAAAAGTTGTAAACAACAAAGTTTCATAACTTTTTGAGATCTACAATTTTTATTTTGATCATTTCTCCATCCAAGGTCGTTTGAATAATATCCGGATAATATCCGTTTTTAAATATCCGGATATATCCGATACTTATCCGGATTATCCGATATCCACCGGATATCGATGATATTACATCCGTATTTGATATCCGCCTAAGATATCCGTTTTAGTATCCGTATCCGAAAAAAATTACGGATATCCGAGTAACTATCCACATAAGTGTTCATATTTGTTCGGTCGAACGGACGGTCGAATAAATATCCGTACCGTTTTCATCCATATGTAACGGTATTCTCTCCAGGAGATGATGCAGGGGGTTTTCTATTCAGTTGATGGTGGATGATCTGAAGATGCAGATACTAACTTTTTAATATATATCTTACCCAGACAAGCCTCGGTGCATAACCCCTACTTTTCTGCAGTTTAAAAGTATATTTGTGCATTAAGTTTTAAGGAGTTGAATGAAACCCACTTGCATATATATCTTTGTCCTATAAGTCTTACTAGTATGACAAGATCGTGTAGAATGCTATGCTACAAGACTCTGGTAGAAGTCGAGTGATGATTGTCACTTGTGAGAGATAGGAAATATATGATTGGATTATTATCACTTGAAAAATATAAATGGTGGAAAGGAAAATGGTGACCGGGCAGGGATATGGTTTGGGTATTGGTGGGTGTAAGAAGTTGTGTCGCCGTGGACGCGGGGCATGGTTTGGTTACACTGCTTTCCCTGTCTGGTCGGTTAAGGACCGGTCGTTGCATAAGGCTCTAGGCAAGTCACAAACTTATTATCCCGATCACATACTTGGGTATGGGCGCTTGGAAGACTTGTTGCTCTCTTGTCGTGGGTTCCGGCTCTTTCTGGACCGACTGTTAGGGTTTATTTTGGTGGAGGAGGTCCTTGCACCGCACTGAGTCCGGGACTCAAGGGCGGGGGCTTGGAGTCCCAGTTTGGATGGGGAGCTAGACCCCAGGATAGGAGGGTGACAGGTTGGTCCTGCTTGTGCCCGGGGTACAAGCGGGGCGTGTGTTTTTGGGGTACCCAGTTAGGGGCATTTATTCGTGAATCGCCGGGAAATCCGGTACGGCTCGTCTGCGGCCTAGCATCGTAGTAAGAACTGAAAGATGAAGGATGGAATGGAAAAAAGGAACTCTGATTGCTTACCACCTGCTTGAAAGTAGTACATATGCTTACATAGAATGGTTAGTTAATGAACCAATGCGGCTTTTAATAAAAATCGAATATAAGGACGCACACTTAGTAATGCTTCTTGCACATGCAATAAACCCACAAGGCAGATAGCCTTGCATATCCTTGGAGTCTTTTCTTTTCTCCTGTCGGGTAAGTCTTGCTGAGTACAATTGAGTACTCAGGGTTTTATTCCCCTTGTTGTAGGTGACAGGTGGATGCTAAAGCCGACTCTTGTGTGTGGATTCCTCTTGGTGGGCTCAGCGAGGATTTCCTTTATGCTGCGATTGTAGTTTTTATTTATAACTCTTACCAAATACTTTTATAAATGAAAGTTTCATAACCTGTTATCGTAGTTTATATATCAACACTTCATCATGTCATGATTAGATATTTATTTTTGCTGTAATTCTGATCACATGTTTATATTCTGCTGTCAATTTAAATTGTTCATAACTCTGATAACAAGATTACATTCCGCTGTTATAATAATAAATATTATACTCTGATGTTGTATTAACAATGATGTAAGAAATGGTTAAGAATGATGTAAGCTTTATTCTCTCATTTGTGATCCTGATGGCAAAAATGTGGAGTTTTGGGTTCTCCCCTAGGGTGTGCCCGATAGAACCGAGTAATTTAGTATTCTCCCTTGGGTGCTTAGTGTCTAATTGAAGACGAGCGCTCCTGGGAGGCATTAGATTAGACGGTTCTGCCACATCGACCGAGTTTTGATCCATTTTGTGAACTTGTCTATGGTGACAAGCAGGTGGGTGTAGCCCCCAGGTGCCTTTTTGAGAGGCCCAACCAGGTCAAGCCCCCAGACCGCGAAGGGCCACGTGATGGGGATCATCTGGAGTGCCTGGGCCGAGAGGTGAGTCTACCGGGCGTAGTACTGGCACCCTTCGCAGATGCGTACGATTTGCTCGGCGTCGGCTACTACAGTGGGCTAGTAGAAGCCCTGTCGGGATGCGTTCCCAACCAAGGTTCTAGGCATGGCGTGGTGGCCGCAGACCCCACCATGGATATCACTCAGCAAAAGCTTCCCCTATTCTACGGGGATGCAGAGCTGTAGGATCCCGGTGCGGCTTCGTTTGTAGAGTTCGCCCTCTACAAGGACGAAAGATTTGGCGCGACGTGCGAGCCGTCGAGCTTCCGTCTTGTCCGCTGGCAGCGCGTCACGGAGGAGGTAGTCGAGGTAGGGCGTTCTCCAGTCATCCAGAGGGTCGGGCTCTCCTACTAGATCCTCTTCAAGGTCCATGACCTCGGGGTCGGACGGAGCAGTCAGCGGGTCAGCCCTCGGGGTCGGATCAGATGGGCCATCGTCGGCTCGTTCCGATCCTTCGTAGCGCACCGAGGGCTTGTGTTGATCGCTAGCGAAGACACCCGTCGGCACCGGCTCTCGGCTGGACGTTGCTTTCGCGAGCGCGTCGGCCGCTTCATTGAGGTGCCTCAGGATGTGATTGAGTTCGAGGCCGTTGAATCTGTCCTCCAGCCGTTGGTGAGCGATCTTGGCATTGTGGCAGCTGGACTCCTTCATGTCTTGGTTGACGACCACCTGGGAGTGGCCCCTAATGTCGAGGCGTCAGATGCCCAACTTGATGGCGATTCATAGGCCGTTGATGAGCGCTTCGTACTCAGCCACATTATTTGATGAGGGGAAATGGAGCCAAACCATGTACCTCATATGGACCTCGAGGGGTGATACGAAGACCAGCCCCACATCGGTGCCCTTTTTCATCAGCGATCCATCGAAGTACATCGTCCAGTACTCTTGATCGACGACCGCCGATGGTGTCTGGGTCTCGGTCCATTCGGCGATGAAGTCAGCCAACACCTGGGATTTGATCGCCGTTCGGGAGGCATATGTGATGCCTTAATCCATCAGCTCGAGCGCCCACTTTGCAGTTCTTCCCATGGCATCCTGGCTCTGGACAACCTCGCTGAGGGGAACGACGTCACGACTGTCATGGGATGTGACTCGAAGTAGTGGCGCAGCTTCCTCTTGGTGATGAGGACGGTGTAAAGGAGCTTTTGGATTTGGGAGTAGCGGGTTTTGGAGTCAAATAGTACCTCGCTGATGAAGTACACAGGGCACTGCACCTTGAGGGCGTGCCCCTCTTCCTCCCGCTCTACTTCCAGGGCGGCGCTGACCACTTGTGTGGTGGCCGCTATGTATAGCAGGAGGGATTCTCCGTCGCTTGGAGGAACTAGGACCGGGGGTTTTATTAGAAGTAGTTTGACCATGTCAAGCGCCTCCTAGGCCTCGGCTGTCCACTCGAAGTGGTTGACTTTCTTCAGGAGTCGATAAAGGGGAAGTCCTCGTTCGCCAAGGCGTGAGATGAATCGGCTGAGTGCGGCGAGGCACCCTGCGACCCGCTGAACCCACTTTATGTTCTGGATCGGACCCATCCTTGTGATGGCTGAGATTTTCTCTGGGTTGGCTTTGATGCCACTCTTGGAGATGATGAAGCCGACAAGCATGCCCCTAGGGACCCTGAAAACATGCTTCTCAGGATTGAGTTTGATGCCATTTGCCCGGAGTTTCACAAAGGTTTGCTCAAGATCGGCGATGAGGTGGCCAACCTGTTTGGACTTAACTACGATGTCGTCGACGTAGGCCTCAATGGTCTGCCCAATGAGGTCCCCGAAGCACTTGAGCATACAACGCTGGTACGTAGCCCCAACATTTTTCAGACCGAATGGCATTGAGACATAGCAGTATGATCCGAAGGGGATGATGAAAGACGTCATGAGCTGGTCGGACTCTTTCATCATGATTTGATGGTAGCCGGAGTACGCATCAAGGAAGCAGAGGGTTTCGCACCCTGAGGTAGAATCGACTATTTGGTCTATGCGCGGCAAAGGAAATAGGTCCTTTGGGCATGCCTTGTTGAGACCCATATAGTCAATGCACATCCTCCATTTCCTGCTCTTCTTTCGTACAAGAACGGGATTTGCTAACCACTCTGGGTGGTGTACTTCCCTGATAAATCCGGTGGCCAACAGTTTTGCTATCTCTTCACCGATGGCCCTGCGCTTTTCCTCATTGAAGTGGCGCAGGCGTTGCTTCACCGGCTTGGAGCCCGGGTGGATTTTCAAGGTATGCTCGGCGACCTCCCTCGAGATGCCTGGCATATCCGAGGGTTTCCACGCAAAGATGTCTTTGTTGTCGTGGAGGAAGTCGACGAGCGCGCTTTCCTATTTGGAGGAGTGTGTGGTACCAATGCGTACCATTTTACCCTCAGAGCTGCTAGGATCTATGAGGATTTCCTTGGAGCCCTCTACCGATTCGAACGATCTGATTGATTTCTTCGCATCGGGCGCTTCTTCGGCGACCTCCTCCTTGAGGGCGGTGAGTTCCCCGGAGGCGACGATTGCTGTGGCGTGGCTGCAGCACTCGACCACGCACTCGTAGGCTCGCTGGAAGGAGGTGCTGACGGTGATGACCCCATGGGGGCCCGACATCTTCAGCTTGAGGTATGTGTAGTTGGGGACGGCCATGAACTTCGCGTAGCATGATCGTCCCAGAGATGGCGGCGTTTGGAGTTGTCTCGGTCCTGTAATTGAACTAATCCCTGAAGGTGTTGGGCAGATCGATCTGTCCTAGCGGCATGGCCTGTTTCTCGGGCATAATGCCATGAAAGGGTGCTCGGGTTGGGCGGAGGTTCGTCCGGTCGACGCCCATCTCATCGAGCGTCTTGGCGTACATGATGTTGAGGCCGCTGCTTCTGTCCATTAGTACTTTGGTGAGCCGCTTTGGGCTGATGATCGGGTCGATGACAAGCGGATACCTCCCTAGGTGTGGGACGCTATCCTGATGGTCGGTCTGATCGAAGGTTATGGCGGATTCTGACCACCGAAGGAAGGCAGGTGCGGCCAATTCGGTCGTACAGACCTCACAGCGTGCGACCTTTTGGCGGCGTTTGGAGTTGTAAGCCGCTGATCCCCCGAAGATCATAAGGCAACCATTCAGCATTGGAAAGCCGTCGTCCTTCTCCTCTGCGTCGTCCACAGTGGGGGCAGGTTCCTTCCCCTACTCCCCTTTGTTGGCACTTTCGGACAAGAACTTCCACATGAGGCCGCAGTCCTTGAGCAAATGTTTTACGGGAAAGGCGTGGTTCGGGCATAGCCCCTCGAGCATTTTTTCAAAGTGATTCAGAGTGCCCTCCACGGGCTTTCGACCACACTTATGGTTGGCAGCGGCCACGAGCGAGTCATCGTGCCATTGCTTCTTATTCTTCCTTTTGGCGGAACGGTTGGAGGCGCCTTTGCTGGCACCCTCGTCCCGCCTCGCCTTGCCATCGGGATGGTCAAAGATTGCTCTGACTGCCTCTTCTCCTGAGGCATGGCTGGTGGCAATGTCTAGGAGCTCCTCGGTGGTCCGCGGGCCCTTGCGTCCCAGCTTGTGAACCAAAGACTCGCAGGTTGTCCTAGACAGGAAGGCTCCTATCACATCGGCATCGGCGACGTTAGGGAGCTCGTTGCACTATCGGGAGAAGCATCGGATGTACCCACAGAGGGTTTCGTCGGCCTTCTGGCGACAGTTCTTGAGGTCCCAGGGGTTCCCAGGACGCTTGTACGTGCCCTGGAAGTTCCCCACAAAGATCTCCCTTAGGTCCGCCCAACCCTGGATAGCGTTGGATAGAAGGTGCTCCAACCGCTCGAGCCGAATCGGTGAGGAACAGTGGAAGGTTGTGGATAATGAAATCGTTATTATCCGTGCCATCGGCTTGACAGGCAAGTTGATAATCTTTGAGCCAGAGCTCGAGGTTTGTCTCCCTAGAATACTTAGGGATATTGGTAGGTGGTCGATACCATGGCGGGAACGCAGCATTGAGGATGTGCGGCCGAAGGCCTGAGGGCCTGGCAGGCCGAGGCTCGGGCTCCGGTCCTTGCCGTTGTCGTAGCGTCCACCACGTTGAGGATGATAGCTATGGTGGGCTCCTTCCCTTAGGTCGCCATAGGTGCGCCTACGAGCGTCGATGGTGCTGCGTGCGTCGTGGTCGCGGCTGAGACTCTGATGTATCTGGGTCACAACGCGTTGCCCGCTGCCTTGTGGTGCTTGGTGGACTAATGCATCCCTGGTGGGATGTACTGAGGGCATACGCTGGCTGGTGTCGAGCTTGCGTCGTCGAGACAACGAGCTTTCCGCCTGCTA
Organism: Miscanthus lutarioriparius; assembly: GCA_904845875.1. Taxonomy (NCBI): domain Eukaryota; kingdom Viridiplantae; phylum Streptophyta; class Magnoliopsida; order Poales; family Poaceae; genus Miscanthus; species Miscanthus lutarioriparius. The sequence goes on from CAJGYO010000736.1 coordinate 53,050, forward strand.
CACCGCCGCACGGTCGAGCAGCGTACGAATTTCATGGTGGACCCGACGATCCTCGGGTGTTGTGGCCTCTGGAAGGCCATGGAGCAAGGCCGTGGCGACAGCGATGTTCTGGCTTGCCCGGCCGAAGCGAGGAAGGGTTTCATCATCAGTGATGATCCTTCAGTTCACGTCGCGGGCTACGGTGCATGCGTGCCCACCGTCTCCGCGGTGTTCGATCTCCCGATCCACCAACGCGTATTCCCGAACAAGCTGTTGTCCGGCCTCGTTGATCTCCCATTTTTAGGCTTTTAGATGCTCCACCCCTATGTGGGATGGGGTCGCTGTTCTTGCTTCGGTTCCATCGCCGAGGTTGCCCGCCAGGGTGACCTCCTTCTCGGAGGCGCTTTCGACGTGTCCCTCGGAGGTTTCCACCATGAAGCATTCCCAGGAGGGATGATGGCTCCCCCTACCAAAGTCAGAGCCAGAGTTCGACCCTGGACCCTCTACGAGGAGGCCGTGGAGGGATTCTGTGACACTTCCGATCATCCCCACGAACTCGTTGTTCGTGGGGGACGGGATCGCGTGCTGGGCCACAAGGTGGCTTACGGTCGCCACGGTGTTGCGGAGACCGAACGGAAATGCCGTCAAGGCGCTCTGTGCGGCGCATTCCGAAGAGAGGGTGAGGTGGCGTGGGGCCTCCCTGGACGGCTAGGGTCCAAGGGAGACATCGGGCTAGCCCTCAAGCCTCCGGTAGCCGAAGCCGATGGAGGGGGTAGGTTGGATGGTGAGATGGGCCAACGCCAACTCTCCTCCCACCGTGACGATGAAGTCCAGGTCACCGAAATGCACGTGTGCACCTGGGACCCAGCTGATTGTGTGGTTAGCCATCCGAGGCCTGATTTGGAACGCGCAAAGGCCCCTACCTAGCGTGCCAACTGTCGGTGTTTCGAATCTACACCAACTAGTAAATTTATATTTGTGCGCGTTAGGCCCGGATGGTGCGCTAAAGGACATAAGGTTTATACTGGTTCGGGTTGAATATCCCTACGTCTAGTCTGCTGCTGCTCGTGTTATTAGCACCAAAAATGGTTCGTAGTAGGGGATACAAACGGTCGAGAGAGGGACTGGTCTCAAGTCTCTAATGGAATGGTTAAAAGGATGCCAAGAGCCTGATAACAGCTCGGCTGTGTGTGATGCGTGCTGTCGAGTCGTGTGGATTGGTCTCTCTATGAGTTCATCCATCCCTTTAGCAGGGTGCCCTACCCTCTCTTTTATAGACCAAGGGGGAGCTAGGGTTTATATGTTAGAGAAAGGAGAAAAACCAGAGGCCAAGAAACCCCTCCGAAGGCGCTGGGTCTTCCTTTTCCTCTGAGGCAGCCTCCCTGACACAGCCAGACAGTGTCAGAGATGGCACGTTCACCAGGCGTGCGTGCATTAATGATGCCACGCTCTGCAAGTGGTCATGTCCCGTCCCGCCCCTATGGGCGGCGTGTCAGACAGGGGTGTCGATCTGCAACCCTCCGGGGAGCGGACGACACGGTGACTACATGTTCGCTACTGTAGAGGACATGGGTCTCTTCTTGGACCATAGTGGTTGCCGCATGTTTATGTCAGGTTCAGCGCCCGAGGGCTGAAGGCGGTGCCTACAATATTGTAGGGCAAAAGCCGACGCCTACAACACTATTCGGACTCTGCCATGCCTAGAAGGGTCTAAAGCGCCTGTCCCGTCGTACCCTGATGGTACTTTCCTGCAGCGGTGCAGGGCATGGTCCTTAGTACAGCGTTTGACTCGAACGTCCTATCGTACCTTGTGCTCATCATTATGAAGGAGCAGGGTGCAGTCGTCGGGCGAGGCGGAGGCTACCCTCGGCCGTTGGGCGAGGCGGGACCTGCCCTCGGACGTCGGACGAGGCAGAGCCTGCCCTCGGGGGTCGAGCGAGGCGGAGCCAGCCCTGAGCCATCGGGCAAGGCGGAGCCAGCCCTTGGATGTTGGGTGAGGCAGAGCCAGCCCTCGGGGGTCAGGCGAGGCGGAGCCAGCCCTTAGCCATCGGGCGAGGCAGAGCCTAGCCCTCGGAGGTCGGGCGAGGCAGAACCAATCTTCCATCGTTTCGGGCAAGAAGCGCAGTAGCGCTCTCTTCTGACCGGAAGTGTCAACGTTCGATGGTCGTTAGTTCCACCTCATTAGGTACCCTGGTATTAGGTCCCCAATAGTATGTGGCTAAAATTCGAGATCATTTGTGATACTCGATGGACTACTGGGTTTATATGGGCTCAAGAATGAAAGTGCGACTGTCTCGGCAACTGCCATTGTACTTGTGTTCTTATAAATTGGACGGTTCTGTTACAAGCGCGTTTGATCACCCCGTGTTTGCTGACAATGGGGATCCAACAGCTCTATTTCGAGGGGACACCTATATAAGGTGTTTAGCCGGCTCTAACTCACTCTCTTAGCCATTTGCATTGACATAATAACCTTATAAGCTTAGCTAAAGCCCTCCCACTCATCTCCATCTTTGATTCATCATCTTTGTGAGATTGGGAGTGAATCCAAGTGCATTGCTTGAGTGATTGTATCTAGAGGCACTTGGTGATTGCGTTTCGCTGCAGATTTCGCTTGTTACTCTTGGTGGTTGCCGCCACCTAGATGGCTTGGTGCAGCGAGGATTGTCGAGTGGAGGAAGGTGCTTGTCTCTAGCTCTGATCGTGGTGATTATGAGAGGTTCTTGACCTTTCCCTGGTGGAGAGCCAAAAGGTACTCTAGTGGATTGCTCATGGCTTGTGTGATCTGAATCTTATGTTGGTTGTGCGGCACCCGATTGCGGGTTAGGCGTGTGATGCCTATTAGCGCGTGAACCTCCAAGTGAGTGAATCATCATAATGGGAACTAGCTTGCCGGCAAGCAAGTGAACCTCGGTAAAAAATCATTGAGTCATCTCTTGCCACCAGGATTCTATTGTGGTTGATTGACTTCATCTTATGATTTGTTCATTCCTCAACACGGCAGTATAACTCACTATCCCTCTCATGTATTTACTTCTCTAGTGTAGCTAAGCTCTTTAGTATAACTAGTTTTGAGAGCTAGCTTATGTTGGTCTAGTGTGGTTAGTGAGGCTCTTTAGTTAGTCTTTGAGAGCTCACTTAGTGTAGTGACATTGCATTTGTGTGCTTAGAGACTATAAAAACTAGAATTATGGTAGATGGTTTACATTTTTAGTAGGCTAGCGCAATATTTGTTTCGCCTCATAATTGTTTAACCGTTTTGCTTAATGTTGTTGTAGAAATTTTTATAGGCTATTCACCCCCTCTAGCTAGTAGGACCTTTCAAATGGTATCAGAGCCGTGGACACCGTGATTTGAGGCTTAACAACCTTCGGTTTCAAAATGGCTCAAATCAACAACACCAAGAAGCCACCCTAATTTGATGGCACAAATTATCCATATTGGAAGTCAAAAATAACCACACATATCAAGTCAATCAATAGAAAGGTGTGGAAAGTTGTGGAGACCAGGATGGAGATTGCCAATCCAGAGAATCCCACTATGGCCGAAGAAGTGCTTCTCCAAAATAATGACATTACTCTTAGTGCCATTCATGATGCTATTGATGAGAGAATATTTAAGCAAATCAAGAACATTGAGATGGCTCATGAGGCTTGGAAGAAGTTGGAGGAATCATTTGAAGGCACTCAAGCGGTGAAGGGCGCCAAAGCATATATTCTCAAAGAAAAGTTTGCAAACTTCAAGATGAAAGATGATGAGAGTGTGACAGAGATGTTCCATAGGCTACAAGTGCTAGTCAATGATCTCAAAGCACTTGGTGAAGAAGTGAAGGATAAGGACTTCTCTCATAAGTTCTTGAGATGCTTACCATCGAGATTTGGCATGTTGGTCACTTTGCTAGTGAGGAGTGGTTTGGACACAATAACACCAAACCAAGTGTTGGGAGATGTGATGACCGAAGACACATATAGAGATGATGATGAGAAGAAAGAAAAGAAGGAGAAGAAGGATGAGAAGAAAAAGATTGTGGCATTCAAAGCCACATCGTCATCAAAGAGCAAGGCCAAGCAAGATACATTAAGTGAAGATGATGATTCAAGCTTTGATGATATGGATGATGAAAAGATGGCTCTCTTTGTGAAGAGATTTGGCAATTTCATGGTAAAGAAGGGCTATCATGCTAGAAGAAAGAAGTTTTTATTCAAGAACAAGGAAAAGTTAAGACGGTGCTTCAAGTGTGGAAGCAAGGATCATCTTGTTGCTCAATGCCCATACAATAGCGACAATGATGATGATGACAAGAAGAGTAAGAAGGACAAAAAGGTGGAGAAGGACAAGAAGGACAAGATGACCTTCAAGAAGAAAAAGAATGGTGGTTCATATGTGGTCACTTGGGATAGTGATGCTTCCTCAAGTGATGATGACAAGACCACCAAGAAGAAGGCTCTTGCAAGCATTGCTATCAATGAGAAGTCTTCTCTGTTCAACACTCCATCGACTTGATTCATGGCTAAAGCCACTAAGGTACAAACTTGTGATGATGGATGTGATAAGGAACATGATAATAAAAGTGAAAGTGATGATGATGATGAACCCACTAAAGATAAACTAATTAACATGTTGGAAGATGCTAAAGAATATTTTGACATTAAGAGAAGGAAATACAGAGACTTGCGTAAGGAACTAAAAGCCCTTAAGCAAGTCTTTGATGAGCTCAATGCATCTTATGAGAGGCTAGAGGAAGCCCATGAGAAGCTTGGCAAGGCTCACAAGAAGCTTGAAAAAGTTCATTCCACTCTACTTAATGAGAAAAATGAGAAGGAGCATGTTGTAACATGTGACAAAGGCTTAACATGTGACATAATTGATGAATCTTTTTATAATCCTATTGTTGTTGCTCCCGATAACCCTTCATGTAGCTCATCATTCACTTCCACCTCACCTATGAGTGATGGTTTCACTTGTAATGCCTCACTTATGGTTGAGAATGAGACCCTTAAGAAGGAGGTAAATGAGCTCACTCACGTCTTAGGCAAAGCCTATGGTGGTGAGGACCGCTTGCTTATGTGCTTGGGTAGTCAAAGAGCTTTTCTTTACAAAGAGGGATTGGGCTATACCCCCAAGAAAGGCAAGGCGACCTTTGCTCCTCATAAGACTAGTTTTGTGAAGAACAATGGTCGGTTTTTCACTAGTTGCAAGCAAGTTAGTCACATAGAGCAAAAATGCATGAACAAGAAATCACATGCTAATTTATCCTCAATTAAGCTTGATTCTTTCTATGTGCTTACTAAGGGTACTAATGGTGTTTATGCTAAGTTCATTGGTGCACCATGGATGGGCTCAAAGAAGAAAGCCATTTGAATACCAAAGAGCTTAGTAACTAACCTTCAAGGACCCAAGCAAGTTTGGGTACCTAAAAAGAATTTATCTTCTTTTTGTAGGTCAATTATAAAGCTAGAGGGAGACGTTGGGTTCTTGATAGTGGGTGCACTCAACACATGACCGGTGATGCAATAATGTTCAATTCAATCAATACCAATTATAGCAATGGTTATGATAGTATCACATTTGGTGATAATGGCAAAGGCAAGGTCAATGGGCTTAGTAAGATTGCAATATCCAATGACTTGAGCATTTCTAATGTGTTGCTAGTTGAGAGCTTAAACTTCAATTTGCTATTCATGGCTCAATTGTCTGATCTTGGATTCAAATGCATATTTGGAGTAGATGATGTAGAGATCATAAGTATTGATGGCTCTAACTTGATCTTCAAAGGCTTTAGATATAAGAATCTATACTTGGTTTATTTCAATGCTAGTGAAGCTCAATTGTCAACATGCTTGTTCACTAAGTCTATTATGGGTTGGTTGTGGCATAGAAGGCTTGGTCATGTTGGAATGAAACAACTGAATAGATTGGTTAAGCATGACTCGGTTAGAGGCTTAAAAGATATAGTGTTTGAGAAGGATAAGCTTTGTAGGTCTTGTCAAGCCAGCAAATAAGTTGGAAACACCCATCCTAACAAAAGCATAATGAACACTGGTAAGGCATTTGAGTTATTGCACATGGACTTGTTTGAGCCAACATAATACACTAGCATCGATGTAAACAAATATGACTTTGTGATAGTGGATGACTACTAGATACACTTGGGCATTCTTTCTAGTGGAAAAGAGTGATATGGTTGCAACATTCAAATCATTTGTCAAGGGCATTCACAATGAGTTTGAAACAACCATCAAGAGAGTTAGAAGTGACAATGGTAGTGAGTTCAAGAACACTAAAATTGATAAGTTGTGTGATGACTTTAGAATTAGACATCAATTCTCGGCCAAGTACACTCCACAATCAAATGGCCTTATTGAGAGGAAGAATAGAACCTTGATTGATATGGCAAGATCAATGTTGAGTGAGTACAATGTGAGTCAATCCTTTTGGGCCAAAGCTATCAACATGGCTTGCTATTGTAGCAACCGCTTATATTGTCACCCATTGAAAGAGAAGACACTATATGAGCTCTTGAATGGTAGAAAGCCCAACATTGTATATTTTTAGGTCTTTGGTTGCAAATGCCATATCTTGAGGAAAGACACTAGATTGAGCAAGTTTGACAAGAAATGTGATGAAGAATTCTTGCTTGATACTCAACCACTAGCAAAGAATATAGAGTTTGGAATTTAGCAAGTGGTACTCTTGAAGAAGTTCATGATGTTGAATTTGACAAAACCAAGGAGCCCCAAGATGAAAATGAGAACTTAGAAGATGTTAGAGTGATAAGTACCGATGTGATTCGGCAAGGGGATGGCCCGATCTTCACGACACTAGGTCGAAGAATCAAATATAACTTGCTGCGAACACCTGACAAAGGTTGGATGCAACCAAGCGACAGGGAGAGAGGCACTGAAACCGCAAAGACTTCGACTCGATCTCCGAACGACCGCAAAACCATAATCCGAAACTAATCCACATAAAATGGTGCAGCCATACTGGAACTATAGAGCATGAACTAGGGGATCCCAGAGGAATCACTTCACAAGTCCAAGAAGAACAAGGAAGAACAAAGGTTTGAGTAAGACACTCGACGGCTTGGCTGCAATATCATGTAGTTTATCAAATCATCAAAAGGTTCCTCATAGCTTAGAGACAGGGGATATTTATATTAGGAACAACCCTCCTAGTTGGGTGTGAAAATGAAATGGAGTTTCTAAAGATAGGCTATGTGAAAGGTCACCACGAGATGGAATCCCGAAGTGGTCTCGCGTAACTGTTGGCCTCCAGAGCAGTGTCCACTAATCTGGCCATAACTCCTTACTAGGAAGTCCAAATGATGAACCATTTGTTGGGTGTGAAAGTAGACTCGAAGAGCTTTCCAGCCATGTATAGCATGCACCACAAAACTCCATAGATTGGTACAGTTTTGCATGGGAAGTTGTACTAAATTCTGCCCCTGGCAGACTATTGACCTTCCGTGTCACTTTTTCCTAGGTCCGGTCATCCATCTGTGCTACTTTTCATCTGCGTTACTTTTTCCTGGGTCCGGTCGTCCGTCCGTATTACTTTTCTGATGGAGCTATTTTGTAGCACCATGTCTTGATCCTTCGACCATGTGCCTTCCACGTCTTCATGTGTAAACCTAAGCATCACCAAGATAGGACATTTAGGTACTATAACATTTTTAGAAGTGTTAAAATTACAATCAGTTAGGAATGAATTCACCTGCTCTTATAGTTTCTTGGCATGGCTTCTTGTTAGTGGCCCTTGATTTGTATCCTTTGAACTTGAGATGGCTAGGATGTCCTCATCATAGAGGCATTCAACTTTCAAAGGCCGTGAAGAACATGGATGTTAGTGAATTGAGGCCTAGGCAAGTGAATGATGAAGAAGATGATCAAGTGCAAGTGCTCTCTAACTTAAATGTGCAAGATGATACAAATCAAGCAAGTATAAGTGGCTCTCATGATAATGTGCAAGATCAAGTGGCTAGTACATCATCTCAACCCAATGTGCTAGCAATGTTCCAATACTCCAACCAACCAATAATGCAAGGGATCATCCATTGGATACTATAATTGGAGATATTTCTAGAGGTATACAAACAAGATTAAGATTGGCTTCATTTTGTGAGCATTTCTCATTTGTGTCATTCATTGAACCAAAGAAGATAGATGAAGCATTGTTGGATGTTGATTGGGTGAATACAATACATGAAGAATTGAACAACTTCGCTAGAAATCAAGTATGGGAATTAGTGGAGAGACCAAAGGGACACAATGTGATTGGAACCAAATGGGTCTTTAGAAACAAGTAAGATCAAGATAGGATAGTAGTAAGGAACAAAACAAGATTGGTAGCACAAGGTACACTCAAGTGGAGGGTCTTGACTTTAGAGAAATATATGCCCCGATTGCTAGATTATAAGCAATTAGAATCTTACTAGCCTATGCTTGTGTCCACAACATCAAGCTCTATCAAATGAATGTCAAGAGTGCATTTCTCAATGGCTACATCAATGAAGAAGTATATGTTGAGCAACCTCCCGGTTTTGAAGATGACAAGAAGCCCAACCATATGTACAAGTTGAAGAAGACATTATATGGCTTGAAGCAAGCACCAAGAGCATGGTATGAGAGGTTGAGGGATTTTCTACTCTCTAAAGGGTTCATGATGGGCAAGGTTGACACCACTCTTTTCACCAAGAAGATTGGCAAAGACTTGTTTGTGTTGCAAATCTATATTGATGACATCATATTTGGATAAACCAATCAAGACTTTTGTAAAAAGTTTGGAAAGATGATAGCTAATGAGTTTGAGATGTCCATGATTGGAGAGTTGAGTTACTTCCTTGGTCTTCAAATCAAGCAATTGAAGAATGGTATATTTGTAAGTCAAGGCAAGTTCATCAAAGACATGCTCAATAAGTTTGGCATGAATAAGGCAAAGCCAATTAGTACACCCATGGGAACAAATGACAATTTGGATAGTGATGCAAATGGCAACATGGTGGGTCAAAAGTTGTATTGCTCTATGATTAGAAGCCTACTCTATATGACCGCATCAAGCCCGGATGTCATGTTTAGTGTGTGCATATGTGCAAGATTTCAAGCCTCACCAAGAGAAAGTCATTTGAAGGCAACAAAAAGAATATTGAGGTACTTGAAGCATACATAAAATGTTAGGTTTGTGGTATCCCAAAGGAGCAAAGCTTGAGCTTGTTGGATATTCGTATTCTGACTATGTGGGATGCAAGATTGAAAGGAAGAGCACCTCGGGCACTTATCAATTATTAGGAAGATCACTTGTTTCATGGTCATCAAAGAAGCAAAATAGTGTTGCACTATCAACCGCCGAAGCCACCATTTTATTAGAGATCATCAACAAAAAGAGGACTTTTGCATTGAGAGTGTGGGCATCGAAGATCAACTTACTGACATATTCACCAAGCCACTTGATGAGAAGAGGTTTTGCAAGCTAAGGAATGAGTTGAACATATTGGATTTCTCAAATATGTGTTGACACACCCTCCACTTATATGGCATGCCTCTCCTTTAAGCAATCCAAGGTAAAAGTTGATTGGCATGCTTACATTCTTTGCTAAGGACATGTTTAGTGCATCTAATCATTCCCTATGTTTTATAGGCTCATTCATGAAAATCAAATGAATTTGATGCTTATATGGTACCACTATTGCTTCTATGCTTGACTTGATCTAGTGGTACCATATGACATATTTGTGGGCTTGTGAACCTAGTGTTTGATCTAGAAAATGAGCTATAAGTGTTTAACTTAATATGGTACAAGATAACCCTTGAAATCAGGTGTGAAGAAGCTTGTCCTTGGATCAAACTGAGTTAAATATCTTTAGCAAGTGTTCTAGATTGAACCAAATTTAGGAAAATGATCCTCACCCCATTGATTGACATTGATAATCTTAACCTATCTAAAATTGAACCTTTGTGGTTATTGATGACAAAGGGGGAGAAATTACACAAAGATAAGGTTGAATGATAAAGGGGGAGAACTTTAACATAGGGGGGAGAAATATGACAAAGGAAAGGGATCAATTAAAATTTTGAGCACACAAGTAGGAGGAGCAAGCTCATAAACTTGATTGATGCATTTGAATGTGTATTTCATATGTTTGCTTGCATGACACAAATTTTAAATTAAAATTCCATGCTTGTGTGGTGTATGCTAGTTGTAGGCTTGAATGATGAAATGAAAAACTAGCATGCATAGGATAGTTAGATATGACTTGGTTTTGGTTTTCAAGTAATACTAGAACCTTGCATATAATGTGATCTCACGAGGTATCTAGTGTTTGTGTTTTGTAAGAAATTCCAAGTGGTATCTAACTAGCAATGGTGCTAAGGATGGTATATTTGGTGCACTCTAATTGATATCATGCTTCAAAGGTCTATCTCTTATATCTTAGCATCATTTGGTAGACATTGCCCTCCCATATTTCCAATCCATGCATATGTGCAATCTTCAATCCAAACCCTTAGCACATATGTAGAGGGAGCTAATGCTACCAATTGGGGTTCATAAAACTTGTCCATATCCTTTTACACCTAATAAATATGCTTGGGCAAGCAACATGGATTCAATTAAATTTCAATTCATATCTTTGTAAAAGGGTTGTCATCAATTACCAAAAAGGGGGAAATTGAAGGCTCTAGTTTGGTTTTGGTGAATTGATGAAACCCTATGTGCTAACCTATTTGCTCTAGTGATCATGAGGTAGGTAGCACTATTCCAAGTGGTGGAGCAAATGAAGATCAAGTTGATGGTGGTGATGGCCATGGTGATCAAGTGCTCGGCTTGGAAAAGAAGAAAAAGAGAAAAACAAAATGAGCTCAAGACAAAGGTGAAATCCATAGGGCCATTTTGTTTTGATGATCAAGACACCTAGTGGGTGTGATCACATTTAGAATAGATAGCCGTACTATTAAAAGGAGTGAAACTCATCGTGAAATGCGGTTATCAAAGTGCCACTAGATGTTATAACTCATTGCATATGCATTTAGATTCTAGTGAGTACTAACACCCTTGAAAATATTTGTAAAAATATGCTAACACACATGCACAAGGTGAAACACTTGGTGGTTAGCAGATTTGAGCAAGGGTGGCGAAGTTGGAGATCAAAAGGAGGTGTTTTTGATCGACCGGACTCGGGTCCCGAAGTGACTGGACTCGGTTCTTGTGCGTTCGGTCAATTATAGTGAGTTGGGCATGCTCGGGCTCGATCTAGTTCGTGATCGGACGCTGAATAGTAAATGTGACCAGACGTGCAGGGTTTGCGTCTGGTCACCTATTGACATGCGCGACCGTGCGAGCGTGAAGAGGAACTAACGCTGGGGCACGTCCGGTTGTCATTGACCTAACGTGTCTGGTCACACTTGGGCGGCTCTAGAACCTCTCTAGAGTTGACCAGATGTGCGGTGGTGCAGCGTCAAGTGAAGGTAGTGGTGCATCTGATCGTTGGCGGTTGGAGCGTGGGCGCATGTGGACCTGACCCGGCTTGGGCGCGTCCGATCGTGGTACCCTACATCCGATTGTCACTTGAACACTAGCGCAGCTGCGCAGTTAAATGTGACCATTGGAATCACGCGGTGGAGGTTGAACCAGGAGGACACATGGACGGCATCCAGTGACCAGACGCTGGGGGATGTATGTCCGATCACTTGGACCTACGCATCCGGTCGCCCCGTGTTTGCTGACAGTGGGGAGCCAACGAATCTATTTTGAGGGGATGCCTATATAAGGTGTTTGGTCGACTCTACCTCACTCTCTTGGCCATTTGAATTAACATAGCAACCTTGTGAGCTTAGCCAAAGCCCTCCCACTCATCTCCATCTTTGATTCATCATCTTTGTGAGATTGTGAGTGAATCCAAGTGCATTATACTTGAGTGATTACATCTAGAGACACTTGGTGATTGTGTTTCGCTACGGATTTCGCTTGTTACTCTTGGTGGTTGCCTCCACCAAGACGGCTTGGTGCAGCGAGGATCGTCAAGTGGAGGAAGGTGCTTGTCTCCAGCTCTGATCGTGGTGATTGTGAGGGGTTCTTGACCTTTCCCTGGCGGAGAACCAAAAGGTACTCTAGTGGATTGCTCGTGGCTTGTGTGATCCTAATCTTGTGTTGGTTGTGCGGCACCCGATTGCGGGTTAGGCGTGTGATGCCTATTAGCGTGTGAACCTCCAAGTGAGTGAATTGCCACAATGGGGACTAGCTTACCGGCAAGCAAGTGAACCTCGGTGAAAAATCATTGTGTCATCTCTTGCCACCGGCTATTGTGATTGATTGACTTCGTCTTGTGATTGGTTCATTCCTTGATACGGCGGTATAACTCACTATCCCTATCATGTATTTACTTTTCTAGTGTAGCTAAGCTCTTTAGTGTAACTAGTTTAGAGAGCTAGCTTGTGGTGGTCTAGTGTGGTTATTATGGCTCTTTAGTTAGTCTTTGAGAGCTCACTAACTTAGTGTAGTGACATAGCCTTTGTTTGCTTAGAGACTATAGAAACTAGAATTATGGTAGGTGGCTTGCATTTTTAGTAGACTAGCATAGCATTCTCTTCACCTCATAATTGTCTAACCGCTTTGCTTAGTGTTGTAGTAGAAATTTTTATAGGCTATTCACACCCCTCTAGCCATTAGAACCTTTCAACTATGGTTAACTATACCTGTCGTCACCGCCTGGCGGTGCTATCTTGTCCATGCAGCATGGCGCGGGGGTGGTGTTTTTCTAGACCAAAGGTATAGCTGCCCCCTTAGTCCTGGCAGAGTGTGTGGGACGTGCCTACCCTAGTTAGAGTAGGCATACTTGGTGGAGCTCGACCCTTTTCCATCCCTCCCACAGGTCAGGACGGAGGAGAGGTCATGCAGAGCTAGGTAGCATATGGTGAAGGGAGAGGGAAGAGGTCGTGGCTGACTCCCTATCTCAGCACTTGTCCTGGGCCTTCGTAGCTTAGTTGGGCCTCAGTCGCTTGGGCTTATACTAGCTTGTTTGTCGTGGGCCGCCCGAGTGGCTAACTAATCGGTGTCTTGAGATACCTGGGGTATCATAACCCCGACACTTTTATATATTATTTATCCCATCGCCTCCGCTAGACTGCGACGCCGCCGGACATCGCCTCATGTAGGAAGCTCACGATGGCAGCAGTGATGGATTCCCACCATGGCGGCAGTAGGAAGGTCCAAAAAAAGTTTTTGGTGTACCAGAATCCATCCCTCACCTATGCCCTAGACTCCCATAGTGCCCGCCCCTCCGTCACAGTCCTCCTCATCCTCGTGGTCTTACATGTCACCTCCGTCTCCTCCCTTCTCACCCTCTCCTCTTGGTAAGCCCAAGCAGCATTAATACCCACCCATTATCATATCTATACCTAAACCCTAAACCCCAATGCATAACCATGTGTGGGTTCTCTTCTTGTGTCTCGGTGCTTTTCTAGGGAGGAGGAGCTCAGGAAGCTCGCCAGCCGAGCGGGTATCTCTGTCCTTGCTGTTGGTATGTTCGTCTATCCCTCTATTGGTTTGGTGTTTTTGCATTGTACATTAGGTGTTTGTGTAGAAGCACCATAGTTTGTCACACATGAATGTGTATATGAATCCCTATTTTTAGACTCATTTAACAAGTCTAGATATTTACAAATGATGAAATGTGAAGTTTGTGAATGGTGAACTTTTGTTGTGCACTTGCGCTAGAGGTGCATCTCCCAACATTAACCTGTTTTGGCCTTTTAGTTTCTATCTTTAGGTTGGTGGAGGCAACACTGGGTCTTGTTGCACTTTTCACACTGCTAGGGTTCTTCAGGGCACTGATGTTATACAATGGAAAGAAGGCACTACGAACGGCCAGGTGATGGGGATCGTCTGGAGTGCTTGGGCCGGTAGGTGAGTCTGCTGAGCATAGTACTAGCACCCTTTGTAGGTGCGTATGATTTGCTCGGCATCAGCTACCGTGGTAGGCCAGTAGAAGCCTTATCGGAACGCGTTTCCGACTAGGGTTCTGGGCATGGCACGGTGACCACAGACCCCACCGTGGATATCACTCAGCAAACGCTTCCCCTGTTCGAAGGGGATGCAGCGCTGTAGTATCCCGATGTGGCTTCACTTGTAGAGTTCGCCCTCCATAAGAACAAAGGACTTGGCGTGACGTGCGAGCTGTCGAGCCTCTGTCCTGTCCGTTGGTAGTGTGTCATGGAGGAGGTAGTCGAGGTAGAGAGTCCTTCAGTCGACCAGAGGGTCAGGCTCTGTCGCTGGGTCCTCTTCGAGCTCCATGACTTCAGGGCCGGACGTAGCCGACGGTCGGTCAGCCCTCAGGCCAGGATTAGATGGACCATCACCGCCTTGTTCTAACCCCTCATAGCAAACCGAGGGCTTGTGCTGGTCGCTAGCAAAGACGCCTGTTGGTACTGGCTCTCTGCCGGATGCTGTTTTGCAAGCGTGTCGGCCGCCTCGTTGAGGCGCCTAGGGATATGATTGAGCTCAAGGCCGTCAAACTTGTCCTCCAACATGTGGACTTCTCGGTAGTATGCGGCCATCTTGGCGTCATCGCAACTTGACTCCTTCATGACCTGGTCGACGACCAGCTAGGAATCTCCTCGAACGTCGAGGCGTCGGATGCCCAACTCGATGGCAATGCATAGGCCGTTGATGAGCGCCTCATATTTGGCCACTTTGTTAGAGGAGGGGAAATGGAGACGGATCATGTACCTCATGCATACCCTGAGGGGTGATACAAAGACCAGACCTACGTCGGCGCCCTTCTTCATCAGTGATCCATCGAAGTACATTGTCTAGTACTCTTGATCGACGACCGCCGGTGGCATTTGGACCTTAGTCCATTCCGCGACAAAATCAGCCAACACCTAGGACTTGATGGCTGTCTAGGTGGCATACGCAATGCCCTGACCCATCAGCTCGAGCGCCTATTTTGCGGTTCTTCCTATGGTGTCCTAGTTTTGAACGACCTCACCGAGGGGGAAGGACGTCACAACCATCACTAGATGTGACTCGAAGTAGTGGCATAGCTTCCTCCTGGTGATAAGGATAGCGTACAGAAGCTTCTGGATTTGGGGGTAGTGGGTCTTTGAGTTGGATAGGCCCTCACTGATGAAGTACACATGGCGCTGTATTTTGAGGGCGTGCCCCTCTTCTTCCCATTCCACTACCAGGGCGGCGCTGACCACTTGCATGGTGGCCGTGATGTAGAGCAGAAGGGGTTCTCCCTCGGTAGGAGGAACAAGGATCGGGGCCTTTGTCAGGAGCTGCTTAACCATGTCAAGTGCTTCCTAGGCCTCGGATGTCCATTCGAAGTGGTCGGCCTTCTTCAGAAGCCGATAAAGGGGGAGACCTCATTCGCCGAGGCATGAGATGAAGCGGCAGAGCGCGGCGAGGCACCCTATAACCCATTATACCCCCTTTATGTTCTGAATTAGGTCCATCCTTGTGATGGCTGAGATCTTCTCCGAGTTGGCTTCGATGCCACGCTTGGAGATGATGAAACCAAGCAGCATGCCCCTCGGGACCCCAATAACACACTTCTCGAGATTGAGTTTGATGTCGTTCGCTCAGAGTTTTACAAAGGTCTACTCAAGATCAGCTATGAGGTGGTCAGACCATTTGGATTTGACCATGATGTCATCAACATAGGCCTCAACGGTCTGCCCGATGAGGTCCCTGAAGCACTTGAGCATACATCGCTGGTATGTAGCCCCAACGTCCTTTAGACCGAACGATATTGTGATGTAGTAGAACGATCTGGAGGGGGTGATGAAAGATGTCGCGAGCTGGTCGGATTCTTTCATCACAATTTGATGGTACCTAGAATACGCATCAAGGAAGCAGAGGGTTTCGCAGCCTAAGATAGAGTCAACTATCTAGTCTATGCGCGACAAAGGAAACAGATCCTTTAGGCATGCTTTGTTGAGACCCATATAGTCAACACACATCCTCCATTTCCCACTTTTCTTTTATATAAGAACGGGATTGGCTAACCACTCTGAGTGGTACACTTCCTTGATGAATCTGGCCGCCAAGCTTTGCGATCTCCTCGCCGATGGTCCTATGTTTTCCCCTCGTCGAAGCGACGCAGGCGTTGTTTCACCGGCTTGGAGCCTAGGCGGATCTTCAAGGTATGCTCGATGACTTCCCTCGGAATGCCTGGCATGTCCGAGGGTTTCCACGTGAAGATGTCTTTGTTGGCGTGGAGGAAGCCGACGAGCGCGCTTTCCTATTCAGAGAAAAGCGTGGTACCAATGTGTACCATTTTGTTCTCGGTGCTCCTGGGGTCCACGAGGACTTCCTTAGAGCCCTCTATTGGCTTGAAGGACCCGGTCGATCGCTTAGGGTCGGGTGTTTCTTCAGTGACCTCCTTCCTGAGGGCCGCGAGCTCTACAGTGGCGACGATTGCTGTGACGTGATCGAAGCACTCAACCTCACACTCGTAGGCACGTTGAAAGGAGGTGTCGACATTGATGATCTCGCCTGGGCTCAGCATTTTTAGTTTGAGGTAGAAGTAGTTGGGGATGGCCATGAACTTCGCGTAGCATGGTCGCCCCAGGATGGCGTGGTAGGTTCCGTGGAACCCAACCACTTTAAAGGTGAGGGTCTCCGTCCTATAGTTGGATGGACCCCCGAAGGTGACAGGCAGATCGAGTTGCCCAAGTGGCAAGGCCTGCTTTCCAGGCACGACAACATGGAAAGGCGCTCCGATCAGCCGGACGTGCGCTTGGTCGATGCCCATGGTGTCGAGTGTCTCAGCGTATAGGATGTTGAGGCCACTGCCCCCATCCATCAGTACCTTGGTGAGGTGCTTTGTACCAACGATCGGGTCGACCACAAGTGGATATCTCCCCAGTTGCGGGACGCTATCTGAGTGGTCGGTCTGGTCGAAGGTTATGGCAAATTCTGACCATCGGAGGAAGGCAGGTGTGGCTGGTTCGGTCGCATAGACCTCGCGGCGTGCGATCTTCTAGCGGTGCTTGGAGTCATAGGCCTTCGATCCTCCGAAGATCATGAGCCAGGCATCAGGTGTTGGAAAGTCATCGTCCTTCTCCTTGGCGTCATCCACGGTGGGGTCAGGTCCTTTCCGTGCTCCCCTTGTTGGAGCCTCCAGACAAGAACCGCCGCATGACGCTTCAGTCTTTATACAAATGCTTGACCAGGAAAGCATGGTTTGGGCATGACCCCTCGAGTAGTTTTTTGAAATGGGTTGGAGTGCCCTCTATGGGCTTTCGACCACCCCTCCCGTCAGCAGCGGCCATGAGCGAGCCCTCACGCCATTGCTTCTTGTTCTTCTTTTTGGTGGGACAATTGGAGGTGCCTTCGCTGGCGTCCTCGTCTCGCCTCACCTTGCCATTGAGGCAATCGAAGATGGCTCCGACCGCTTCTTCGCTCGAGGCGTGGCTGGTGGCGATGTCTAGGAGTTCCTTGGTGGTTCGTGGGCACTTACGGCCCAGCTTATGAACCAGAGACTCGCAGGTGGTCCTAGACAGGAAAGCTCCTATAACGTCGGCGTCGGCGACGTTAGGGAGCTCGTTGCATTGCCAGGAGAAGCGTTGGATGTACCCATGAAGGGTTTCTCTGGCCTTCTGCTGACAGTTCTTAAGGTCCCACGGGTTTCTAGGGTGCTTGCATGTGCCCTAGAAGTTTCCCACGAAGATCTCCTCCAGGTCCGCCCAACTTTGGATTCTGTTGGATGGAAGGTGTTCCAACTAGGTTCTTGCCGAATCGGCCAAGAACAATGGAAGGTTGCGGATAATGAAGTCGTCATTATCCGCACCACCGGCTTGGCAGGCAAGCCAATAGTCTTTGAGCCATAGTTCGGGGTATGTTTCCCTAGAGTACTTCGGGATATTGGTTGGTGGTCAGTACCTTGGCTGGAAGACAACGTTGAGGATGTGTCGGCCGAAGGCCTGAGGCCCCGACAAGCCGGGGCTTAGGCTTCGGTCCTCGCCGCTGTCGTAGCGTCCACCACGGCGAGGGTGATAGCCGCGTCTAGCTCCCTCTCTCGAGTCATTGTAGGCACGTCTACGGGCGTCGAGGGTGTTGCACGCATCATGGTTGCGGCCGAGATGCTGACGCACCAGGACTGTGGTGTGCTACCTACTTCCTTGTGGTTCCTGATGGACCGACACATCCCTCCCGGGATGCTCTGAGGGCGTGCGTTGGCTAGCGTTGAGCTCGCGTTGCCGAGACAACGAGCTTTCGGCCTGCTGCGCCACCGCACGCTTGAGCAGCGTGTGAATCTCATGGTGGGCCCGATGATCCTTGGGCGTCATAGCCTTTGGAAGGCCATAGAGCAAGGCCGCCATGGCGGCGATGTTCTAGCTCGCCCAGGCGAAGCGAGAGAGGGCTTCATCGTCGATGATGATTCTCCAGTTCATGTCGCGGGCCATGGCGCGGGCGCGCCCACTGTCTCTGCGGCACTCGATCTCCTGGTCGAGCTCCATGCATTCCTACTCGAGCTAGAGTCATGCTTCCTCGATCTCTCGGTGTCGGGCTTTCAGCTGCTCCACCGGCATGCGTGGCGGGGCTGTTGTCTCCCTCTCAGCCTCATTGTTGAGGTCGTTTGTTGGGGTAGCCTCCCCTTCGTGGACGCTTTCGACGTGCCTCTCGGGGGTACCCGTCATAAAGCATTCACGAGAGGGGTGATGACTTCCCCTGCTAGAGTCAGAGCCAGAGGGCGACTCTGGCTCCTCTGCCAGGAGGCCGTGGAGAGATTCCACAACGTGTTCGATCATCCCCATGAATTCATGTTCGTGGGAGGTGGGGCCATGCGTTGTGCCACAAGGTGGCTAACGGTCGCCGTGGCATTGTGGAGACCGAACGGAAGCACTGCCGGGGCGCTCTGTATGAGGTGTTCCGGAGAGAGGGGTTCCCCTCTGGCGAGGCGCGCCATGACGTTGGCGTCAGAGAAGGCGAGGTGGCACGGGTCCTCCCTGGACGGCTAGGATCCTAGGGAGACAATGAGCTGGCGCTCAAGCCTCCTATAGTCAAGGCCGATGGAGGAGAGAGGTTGGATGGCGGCGTGAGCCAATGCCAACTCTCCTCCCATCGTGATGATGAAGTCTAGGTCCCCAAAGCGCACATGTGCACCTGGGACCTAGCTGATACCGTGGCTAACCATCCATGGCCTAATGTTAATGTCGGAACATGCAAAGGTCCCCTACCTAGCACGCCAACTGTCGGTGTTTCGAGTAAACACCAATGAGTAAATTTGTGTTATTGCGCCTCTGACCCGGATGGTGTGCTAAAAAGATACAAGGTTTATACTAGTTCGGGCAGAATGTCCCTACGTCCAGTTTATGGCTGCTGCTCGTGTTATTTGTACTGAAAAGTTCGTAGTAGGGGTTACAAACAGACGAGAGGGGGAAAGATCCCAAGTCTTTGATGGAAAGGTCGAATGGGTGCTGAGAGCTTGGTCGCTACTCAGCTATGCGTGATGTGATGCGTGGTGTGTTCAATCCATTTGCCCCCTTAGTGGGGTGTCCTGTCTTCCCTTTTATAGACCAAGGGGAAGCATGGATTACAGATGGTAGAAAGAAGAAAAACCAGAGGCAAACGAGGTCCTACCGAGATGCCGGATCTTCCTTTTCCTCTGAGCGAGCCCCGCTGACATGGCACATGGTGCCAGGGATAGCTCTATGCTGGGTGCATGTCCGCTGATCCTAATAGGGCTGCACTGGGCATCTGTCCGCTGATGATGCCATGTTCTGGCTTTGTCAGTAAGTGGTCACGTCCCATCCCGCTCCGGCGGTCGGCGCGACGGAGCAGGCGGTGTAGTGACCGCACGCCTGTTATTGTAGATGATGCGAGTTTCCTTCTGGACCGTAGTGGTTGTCGTATGCTTCTGTCAGGATCCGTGCCCAAGGGCAAATGGCGGCGCCCACAACACTGTAAGACAAATGTCGGCGCCTACAACACTGTTCGGGCTCTGACATGCCTGAAAGGGCTTAAAGTGCCCATCTTTTCATATCCTGATGGTACCTTCCTGCAGGCGTGCAGGGTATGGTCCTCGGTATTACGGTTGACTTGAATGCCCTGCCTTATCTACGCATGTAGTTATGAAGGAGCAGCACGCAAACGTCGGGCAAGGCGGAGCCAGCCCTCGGACGTCAGGCGAGACGGAGCCGGCCCTCGGGGGTCGGGCAAGACGGAGTCTGCCCTTAGACGTTGGGCGAGGCGGAGTCAGTTCTCAGGAGTCTGCTTGAGGCGGGGCCCATGGTCTCGGTGGACGGACGAGGAGTGACCCGGCAAGTGGTGTAGTCGCGCTCTTGATCGCGCGGATGAATCAACGTTGACAGTTATTAGCTCCTCCTCTTCGGGTACCCTAATATTGGTCCTGACACATAGCTTTTTTTGCTATATATGTGTTACCGGTAGATGTTCTATACATAGACCTCCATAGGTCATCTTTGCATAATACTCCTATTCTAAATTCTAAACTATAAGATGTTTTGACTTTTTTTATACATTAGTTTTTACTACGTATCTAGACATAGTGTATATCTAAGTACATAAGAAAAGTTATGAATCTAGAAAAATTAAAACACCTTATAATTTAGAGTGGAGGGCGGAGCGGCGAGGGATAGATCGAGACAGGAGGGCAATGCGAGCTCTCAAAGCTTCTGGGCGAGGATGTGTGGTCACAAGTTGGACTAACAAGAAAAATGCAATGTTTCTCAAAGTAACCTAGACCATTACATAAGAGCACCCGCAATGTAGCGGGGTTTGGAACATCTTTTCATCGTCAGATTCTGAATAATGCTTCAACTCGTTATGTGCTGCAGCGGATGTCATCATGCCCAAAACATTGTGGGTCCCATCTATCCTTTTTGCATGGAAGATCCATGCTCCTAGTCTCGGCTGAAAATAATAATCTACTAGGTAGCGTGCCCGTACGTTGCTACGGGACAACTAAACTTTTATACTAAAAACACATAAATCGCACGATAAGATAACAATACTGTAAGTTTGCAGCTATTTTGCCATCCTATGGCTTCGAATCTGATTCCTATAAGCTTTAATCTTTGATTCCTATAGCTGTAATAAGCAGATTAAAACTTATTGGGAACTCTTGCTCCTACCTCACCAGACTAAAGCTGCAAACGCCCTTCCTTCTATAGCTTTCTGGCACATAAAGATACTAACCGTAAAGTAGTAAGAATTTGGAAATTTCACCTGCTAAACTATATACCTTGGTCCAGCTACCTGCTCCACATACTACCAACTCTGTCAGTCCAGTCCTGCCACCCCCTCACACATTACAAACGAGCTCACCACCACAGCATGCTGATGACTGTGCTGACCTACAGCAAAGCACCCACACACCTACAGTAAGTCGATGCATAAGAATCGATCATTTTTTGGGTGATAAACAAATACATCAATGCTCTCCAATTAAACCAGCGCTAGAAAGCAATATACCTACCAGTTCTATTGTACTTCCGCCTGCAATGTCTGTAAATTTCTTTTCTCCATATAGGAAGTTGAGAAAGATGTGAAAGCTTGGACTAAAGGGGAACTCGGAGCTACAAAAACATTGTGTACTCCATTTGAGCAGCCAGAACTTCCAGAAGGTATGCAGCCCGTTCGGTTGGCTGGTTCGTTTCGTTGCTGGTTCGTGAAGAAGTACTACTGGCTGATTTGTATGAGAGAAAAATACTGTTCCGACTGAAAATTTACGATCGTTTACGACAAGCTACAGCCAAAGGAACAGGCTGATGGCTCTATGAGGGCCTGCATGCAAGTTACCTATGGTTTTCCTTGTTATGATTGTTGCATTTATATTGTAATGCTGACCTGTCTTGTACAACCTAAATTCAGGTACTCTGTGCTTTGCATCTGGAAAGCTAGCGAAGAAGTGGTTGTTCTGGGGCCGCAGCTACTGATGGCCTGTGGTGGGAGTCTTTTTGGATTCAGTTCCAGTGAAATCATGTAGCTTCGGAATTTTAGATACAAATATAAAAATCCATTTACATTGTGTTTTACATCGACTTGCAGTTGTCATGTCATCACTGCTGGCAAAAGCCATTTGTTCTAGCATACATTGCTATTTGAGTTTGGATGTTGCAAGAATGAGAAGACATACATCCGTTTACTGGCGTACAATGTTGCTATAAGTAGAAAATAAACGCTTTATATCTGATTGCAACACATAATTCTCACCGTAATTTAACTGGACCTCTTTATCTTTGGGCAAAGCCAAATTTATCATGAAATTCCTGCCCGCATTTCACTGGAGTCCTTGTGTTCACCTTTTGCAAACCCAATCTCAGCTTTTATCATGACTTGCTGATGCCCGTGCGTTGCTACGGGGAGCCTCAATTTTTTCTAGGCAAAAGAGTATAAAAAAAGAAACTACATGTACATATATCTTTGAGATCTTATTGAAGTAGAATGTCAAACAACAGACGGGACACCTGAAGTGCTAATCAGTTGATATTGTTCAACTCCGGTTTTGGCCTGTGCATAGTTTACAAATTATTGCGAGGTTGTTTTACACCCACATCTCTGTACAAATTTGTGGATACCTTAGAATACCATGATTTTTAAGGATGGAATTAATCAGCACCAGGAGAGAAGTGTTCGTGGGTGGTCACACAGAAGGGAGAGCAGGGAAGGGATGCCGCGCACGGACGCGTGCGCCGCCTCCAGCACCGGGACGCCGTGCCACCTCACGGTGGTCGGCTTTGGTGGCGCTGACGAGCTGGAAGGCGAGCCCGGTGTCCTGGGCGAGGATATGGTGGATGCTGTCGAGGAGCGACGCCTAGAAATGGCCCAAGCTGAGCGCGTCCTTCTTCACCAGCACCACGGTGCCCCCGATTCGGCCCTCCAGCACCGTGGACGCCGCACGCGCCTCACGGTGGTCGAAGGCGTGCAGCACGGCCAAGCAGGGAGTCACGAAGGAGAGGGGAGCGATGCCGCGATCGCAAGGGGAGCGACGAGCAGGGAGGAGACCGAGTCAGATGGAACACGTGAGCGTGAAACCAAATGAAAGAAGGAAAAAGCTGTCCCTTTTGCAAATGCAAAGAGAAAAAGTAATTAAATGTAGACAGATTTGGCAAGGTTCTCAGAAATACAAAGATGTTCCTTTTGTCTTAATTCTCTTTCCTTCTGTGTTAATTCTCTTTCCTTTTGCTCGTTGCCATGTATGTTGGTGCATGCAAACATGCAATGCGTATATGGATAGCACAATAATTTTCTACTTCCTATTTTCCCGTGATTCCTCTATCACATGACAGGCAATATTCAATCAAGGAGATGTCGTGGGATCGCAGGCGTGGGCAGACGGACGAACCAAAACAAATGTCGTACAAAAAAATATCCATACTTTGTTCTTTTTAGTCATAGGAGATACATCTTTTTGCTGGGAGCATCAATGACTTATTTTTTTTAAAGAGACCTTTTTTTTTACCTCGATGCCAAAATCTTTCAACCAAGCAGTGGCAAAATCAATGCTGGGTGTATGCCGTGGATGCCAAAGAGGTGCTGCCCCCCTAGTCGTTGATGAAAGGGCGATAGCCGATAGGGTCGGGCAGGGTTGAGCTTGGGCACTTGGGCTGTAAAGCGTCAACGCCTGGACGACGCAGCACGCCGACGCTGAGGCGGCGGAATTTCGATTGTGATTCCCTCCTGGGTCCTGAAGCAAGCGCAGCAATGCCAGCTCTTCCCGCTTTCCCCCTCACCCGCCGCCCATCCGACGCCAGACGCCGCGGTCGCCTCGTCCTTTCCCTCGTCGTCCTCGTCGCCTTCTCCGCCGCCGTAGCCCTCGCCTACCTCTCTTTCCCCTCTGCCGTGCGGACATCGCCCCCGGCAGCGTTTTCGGCGGTCCGGGCGGAGGCCGACTGCTGCAGGGGTATGGAGGGCCTCGAGCTCTGGGGCCCGGCGGTCAAGTGGGGCTCAGACCACCGCCTGCCCTCCGCTGCCGCTTGCTGCGCTGCCTGCAAGGCCATGTGCCCTCACCCCGAGGACGGGGCCTGCCGCTGCGACTCGTGGGTCTTCTGCGGGGACGAGCGCAAATGCAAGGACAGGCTCGGGGAGGTCAGTCCAGTCCGTTTCTATCCCCTCTCTCATCTACCATCTACCAGCAGAAGCCAAGTATTTGCATTTCCATAGATTTTGCAAGGTGCATTATTTTTTAATATTATTAATGATCTAGTAGTATTACCAGGTTAGAACATCTCCAAAAGCTCCTTAAAAATCACTTGGTAAACCAACGATTATGCCATAGCCACAGTAGCGATCTGCAGCAGCAGCACGTAACATTGAGAGTTATCCATAGCCTGAACCAACAGTGAGATCATCTATCGCTTCTGCAATAGTGTTCTATTACCCTTCACCATTTCCATTTTTTTTTTGCGACTGTTCTCCTGAACTAGCACAATAATTTGCAGCTTATATTCTAGGCCTTCTGTGAATAAAACACCTACTTCCATTGAAAATAATTACAGTGTATTATGACTCAACCAACAGATTATCATAAATTTCTATGCTTAGAAGAGAATTAGCAGCTGACCAGGTCACCAGGTCCCTGCCAATTCAAGGTAACACTACAGAAATGTCAGAACTATGGAAAGAAAGACATACTAATATTACCACTTCATCAGTAGGTCAATAAATTTATATGCTTAAAAGGGAATCGGCAGATCACCAGTTCGATACTCTCTCCAGATTGCAAACAAGGTAATATGGCAGAAAACTGAAATTTGAGGTGTTCTTGGCATCCATGTCGTGCATGAGAATCCCTGTACCAACATCAAAGAAACAAAAAAAGAATCGATCAATGTTCAAAAAGGCGACATTAGGCGTCCGCCTAGGCGCGACTAGGCACTAGGCGAGGGGGTCCCGCCTGGCCTAGGGGGTAGGCGGCGCCAGCTCGTCGGCGGCGCCGGTGGGGGAGGAGCGCCTGGCGGAGGTCGCCGGTGACAGATGAGGAGCTTCGGACACGTGCGGGCGGCGGCGGCAGGCGCGTGCGGGCACGTGCTGCGGAAGGGAGGAGTCTGGCAGCGGTGGAGAAAGAAGCAGAGCCGTGCGGCGACGGAGAAGGGCGGAGTCGGGCATTTGCGGCTGCGGAGGGTGTGTGCGGCTGGAAGGATACGCGGATGGATAAGGATAAACTGGTTCATGCGGATGGAAGGGGCTTTTTCTTTTCTTTCTTTTTTTTATAAGAAAAGGATGGAAGGGGCTGGGAGGAGTATGGATAAGATGGGCTGGGCTCTTTTGATGGGCCTTTCTTCCAACTTTAGGTCCACATGTCTCATATTTCTTCTTTTATTTAAGATAATCTAAGGTAATATATGAATGTGTATTAATTAAAGTTAAAACATTAAAACGCCTAGGCTCGCTTAGGCCCGCCTAGGCTCTAGGCTATGGGTCATCGCCTAGAAATCGCCTAGCGCCTTTTTGAACATTGGAATTGATACAATCCTATTTTTGGTATGATTTGGCTACAAATCTCAGCTAAACATCAGGTGAACACTGATAAGTTGTCCTCTGAAATTTGTATCAAATGCCATGGAATTGGAACTGGTATTAATCAGTTGAATAGTTGGACCAACTTATTTTCTTAGACCAAGCTTACAGTAGTTAAAACAATCCAAATTCCATAAAAGGATCAAGGTAAGTTCTTTTCAAAGCAAAATGGGGAAAGTTTACTACAGCATCAATCCGAGCATATTCTGTAGAGCAAATCCTAAACCACTGTAGGTAAGGGTAACCCAGTTGCAGTCTTCAGGTTTAGGATGTAGCTTATGTGAATTAAGATAAGCTGCGTTTTCTTTGCAGGAACGTATTGATAAAAGTAAAATTAGTACAGGCAGCAACATGGATCCATTTATATGCAACTAGAATTACAACAACAACAACAACAAAGCCTTTAAGTCCCAAACAAGTTGGGGTAGGCTAGAGTTGAAACCCAGCAGAAGCAATCAAGGTTCAGGCACGTGAATAGCTGTTTTCCAAGCACTCCTATCTAAGGCTAAGTCTTTGGGTATATTCCATCCTTTAAAGTCTCCTTTTATTGCCTCTACCCAAGTCAACTTCGGTGCTCTGTAACTAGAATTGAAAAAGAAAAACAGCTATCTCTGAACTGTCAGTGCTATGTACGTACCGGTTTTCGCAGCTTGATGTAAGTCACTACTACGACTACTACTACTAAATACTCTGTTGTTGTGTATATTAGTTCATAAGATCTCCCTTTATTTGGACAATTCTGCTGTGACAATAGCGAGCTTCGGAATGAATGCCCACCTTGACAGAGACGGAGGGGATATCACCGAGGGGCCCTTTGCGGACAGGCACAGCTCGGCAGTGTCAGTCTTGGACAAAGTGCATATGCTGTTGAGGTTGGGTTGAGCGACGTTAGCGCGGTGGTGGCTTCAGATCGATGCAGGGCGCTGCTGGGCATCCTTCTTGCATCCATGCGAAGCTGAAGACAGGTGCAGGGATGATGTGGACGGCCTGGTGGAGAAGATGGATGTGCCTCGCAGTGCAGGAGCGGCCGCTGCCAGTGCGGAACGGGTTGAGGAAGGTGTCGTTGACTTGATTTGGTGGCCTCGTAGTGCCGGCGACCTGGATGGTGAGCGGCTGCGGCCGACCTCCAAAACCTACTACCCTAGAACTAATCTATGGCTGCAACCGTGAATCGCCCAAGGAACAAGAACTGGATGAGAATGGAAACATGAGAATAGGAAGAGAAGCCTTAGCCCTTGGGACAGGTGTACAGTCTTTGGTGCGCTGTCCTCTGCACGACTGCACCTGCTTGGGCTGCAGCCAAGCGGCTGGGCTGTACAGCTGCAGCCCAAACAGCTGCAAGAAGCAGAAGCGAACAGCTTGCGCACAGGCACGAGAGATTTATCAAATGCTTATTTTTAGTAGTTCAGATACAAAGCTATTTGGAGGGACATCTTTTTCCTTTTTGCCAAAAAATCGAATTAGCGAGTTGTTTTTCCTTCCTTCCTTTCTTCTTCAAAGCATTTGCTTTCTTTCCTTATGCATACAGGAATAAAAGTCTACCTCTGTAAGATAAGATCGGTGCAGGGATTCAATGTAGTCATTATTGTTGCTCCTGTTACTCCTTTGCATTTTATGTTCAGTGGATGCAGAATCTAAGTACCCTCTTTGTTTTACTAACTCCTTTGCTGCACTGGAAATGCAGTGCTGGCTGAAGAAACAGAAGGATGTCATGGCTCCTGCTGTTATTGCAAGGGGGGAGGACGTCATGTGGACTTCTGGTCTAATCTTTGGAAAAGGAGAGGTTGGTTACATGCAATCTCTATTTCAGTTTGCTAGCTGTAATTCAATATCTGACAATTTGGAACATTCTTTGAGCTCCCTGGACATGTTTAATTTTCCAGCTCGATAGTGCCACCTTCTTCAGGTGTTCCATTTTAATAAGATAAAAACTATCAAGCAGGCTGTTCACACTGTCTTGAGATGTTCATTGGTGTAACTTCCTGTGTGGTGTATACTGTATACAAAGAATTGTATGACATACTCCCTCCATTCCAAATTATAAGATGTTTTGGCTTTTTTAAATGGTAGTTTTTGCTATGCACTAAGATATACATTATTATGTGTACATACATAGTAAAAACAATGTATTTAGAAAAGCCAAAACATCTTATAATTTGGAACAGGGGAAGTACTATTCTTGCTGAACCTATAATTGCCTATTGTCATATGCTTCAAATTTCAAAGAAAAAAGGAAAAAAGAGGTGGATTTCTCCCATGAAGGCCTTGTTCATTTCATCCCTAAACCCGTTCGGGGGGATTTTGACTTGTAGGGGATTAAATCCCCTTCAACCCGTTTGGGGATGAAACGAACAAGGCCTAAGGAAATACATCTAGCCATTTTATTACGATATTCGCTAGCATGAATCTCTTGATTAATGGAAGGCTTTATCTTAATGCAGGGAATTGTGGGGCTTGAAACAAATCTAGGGACACTTCATATTCAAGTGAGTGCCCTTTGTCCCTACTACAGGAAAATAATATGTTCATACTACTTAACTTGTGTGTGTTGTGTGTGTGTGTGGGGGGGGTGCATTTGTAGGTCTTGTGAATTAGTGTTTCACTACTTACTTTTCGTTTCCACGAAAGTCCAAATATGCTAAAGTGGTATTCCATGACAACTCAAATATAATAGTGGTGTTCCCATTTGTTCCTTTACTGCTCATCATCCAAGCCCGTAAAGCTGTATGTGCTTATCGAAGTGTTTCTAGTATGTTCTTATTTGTTTTACTTTGATAATAATAGAAATACAGAATATATGAGATGTGGTTGTTGAGAAAGTAAAAACTATGGTTCCATTTACTACATGAATTGTCTAAAGGGTACTGCTGCCAGGGCCATGGCTGGTCTGGCCATCTGGGTGATTATGAATTTAACTTGCTGACGTGAAAGCTAAGTGCATGTTTATTGATTCATTTTTCCTCTTTTGCAAAATAACATCATGGCAAGGCAATACCAATTACCAAATAAATATCTGCCAGTAGCGATCGAAATTTCTTGACATGCAGTCCTAGGCTAGTATAGAGCTACCTGTACCATCCAGATTCCCATTGGATCTGAATGAAAGCTGATATTGTTCGTGTTTCAGCAGAAATACAGTTTATAGGGCTGGCTAATTGGAAATATCCCATAACCTGAGCTGATAGACATTCCTTTTTGTACTTGTTATACACCCAGTTGCTGCCTGGTTGCGCACCCCATTCTGTGGACTACTTCATCGAGCTTCTGGGCTTGCGCAACTTTGTCAGATGCAGATTTTATCGTGCAGAAGGACGTGGGAATGTCTGGGATGCAAAAGGCGATCATGAAAAAAATGTATGGCTTGTATGGCATTTGGCCTGTGGCTACAATTGAGTACTGATGATTCCTGCTCTCTGTACCATTAGGCTGCATTTGGCCCGCCATATGCATTGCTTCAAGGAACACTGGAAGTTGATGGTGTGCCCTTCAAGGAGATACCAAGAGAAGCATGTCCGTCGGTGAAAAGAGGGTCCGTTGCCTGGGTAGGGTCAGGGCCAGAGTTCCTGATCAGCTTAGCAGACCACGAGGAGTGGAGGGACGCCTACACCGTGTTCGGGAATGTGCTTCCCAAGGACATGGCGATCGCAGAGGAGATGGCACTGCTGCCGACAAGCACAGACGTGTGGAGCAATGTTACGGTGAAGGTTCTGAAAGATCCTGTCTACTTCAAGGTGAAGAGAAGCAGCAATGCTAGCGCTGTCTAGGTGATGGGCATTTTTTTCTTCTTTTTGGATGAAAGACTGGCAAGTGGCAACACCGCCAAAAGTTAAAGCAGATGATCGCTTCACTGTGTAAAGAAAGGAGAGAGCTCTAATACAATACTCTTAGAAAGGAAGAGAACACAGATTGATGCTGCAGAAGAAAAGAAATGCAGTTTGTTCTTGATCTCAGAATATAATATAATAAAATAGGTCGTGGTGAACTGATGATGTCTTTCCGTTGTCGTCGGGGCTCTGTATTACCTACGGTAGTCGTGGGCCGACTTAAGATGTCCTACGGCCCACCTGAGCACAAGCCCAGTGAGCCTATCATCGTCCTCATTGCCTGACTCGCCGGAAAGAAGGCGAAGGCCGTCGCGTTCTCGCAGGCGGCGGCGGCGGCGGCGGCGGCGGCGATGCTTGCGTTCGAGGAGCAGGTGGTGGCGGACCTGGTGGAGGATCCGAACGGAGGTCTGGTGGTGCTCTCCTCGGGCCTCCCTCTGGCCTCCCTCGCCGCTACCCTCCTCCTCTATCTCCACCAGACCCCCGGCGACGCGGCGGGGGGAGGATGTCTCCTCGTCCTCTCCGCCCCCGATCCCCTCAAGGCCCGGATCCGCCGCCGCCTCCAAGAAAAGCTGCAGGTTCACGACGTGCCCCCTGACCTCCCCGCGCAGCAGCGCGCCTCCCTCTACGCCTCTGGCGCTGCTCTCTTCCTCTCCCCCCGCGCCCTCGCCGCCGACCTCCTCACCTCCCGCCTCCTCCCCTCCCGCGTCCGGGCCCTACTCCTCCTCTCCGCCCACCGCTCCACCGATACCTCCTCCGACGCCTTCATCGCCCGCCTCCTCCGTCAACGCAATCTTCTCCCCGTTTACGCCTTCTCCGACTGCCCCCATGCCATGGTCGCCGGTTTCTCCAAGGCCGAGCGTACCATGAAGAGCCTCTACGTGCGCCGCCTCCACCTCTGGCCCCGCTTCCACGTTCTCGCCGCAGCCGACCTGGAACGCGCCCCGCCTGACGTCGTAGACGTTCGCGTTCCCATGACGCCGCCCATGAGGGGTATCCAGGCTGCCGTCCTCGCTACCATGGACGCTTGCCTCAAGGAGCTTAGGCGCACCAACAAGGTGGATGTTGAGGACCTCACCGTCGACAAGGGCCTCTTCAAGTCTTTCGATGAGATCGTCCGGAGGCAGCTCGACCCCATCTGGTACACTCTTGGGAAGAAGACAAAGCAGCTTGTGGCTGACCTCAGGACGCTACGCAAACTGCTTGATTACCTCGTCAGGTAGGTGTTGTCCTCTCAGTGATCACATCCCCTTCCTAGCACCTTATTTCATGTTTGTGCTTATATAAAATGTTCTGCGGACCCTGAGTCAGTTATGAGAATTATACAAGTTCTAGTTTCAAAGGAAAACTAGGCACCCTCTTATGTTCTTTACCGGACCCATAGGTACGACGCTGTTACATACTTGAAGTACCTTGACACATTGAGAGTGTCAGAAGGTGTGCGATCAGTTTGGATACTTGCTGACTCAAGCCATAAGATATTTGAGCATGCAAAAAGGCGTGTTTACCAGGCAGCGAGAACATATGGTGTTAAGGTTAGCATAGATAATAAGGGCACACCAACAAAGAAGAGGAAAGTGGCACATAATACTACCAAGAAAGGAAAAGAAACCGGTAGCGGCTCTTGGCCCCTTCATTTGCAGGTATATGCTTTTCCTGAAGAATTTTAGTGTAACAAGTACCTTGTTCCTGCAGAAAATGAAGACTCCACTGTAGGTAGTTACAACACTCAGAAGGTTAATACTGATGTGGGCATTGTATTGGAAGAGGTTTTGGAGGAGGCACCGAAATGGAAAGTGTTATGGGTCAGTGATTCAGTTTTTGTTTCATTCAGTTCCCTTTCAGACCCTGCAGTCTTCAGCACTGATTATTTGCTTCATGCATTATATGCAAGAACAGTCTGCTCCAATCTGTTTGGCAATGGACACTGCAAATTTGGCTAAACTTGCACATTTACATTGCACAAGAAATCTATTTTATATTACAATGTAATTGATGAAGACTTTCGTATTTTACCAAACATGGTGTGTGTAGCATATGTATCCAACTATTGTTTGTTGTGGTAAATGCCAGTACTTAACTATTCTCTGTTTTTTTTTGTCTCATTCTTGTAGCAAACTAGCAATCTCATCCGTAACTATCAGATAATACGAGTATTATCATCAAGAAATTTATTTTTGCTTCGTGTTGACTGCTTTAAAGTTTGCAGGAATTGTTGCAAGAGATAGCAGAAGAACAGATGAAGAGCGATGCTGGGAATGTGCATGATGAAGACAAAAGTGATGAAAGTGGCATAGTTTTGGTAACATGTAAAGATGAGCGCACATGCTTGCAGCTGCAGGAATGCATATTAAAAGGCCCCTGTCAGGTAATTGTTCGAGTGTTAAATGAAGTCAGCATCAATCTATATAGCACTACTCTATTGCTATGAACTTGCCATGTTTGCTTGCACAAGTGTCTTTCTTCCATGTTGGATACAAGCTTGTTTCTAAAATTATGAACATGAAACCCTGTAAATCCTTTGTGATGTTGACTTGTTTTCAATAAGGTTATGCAAGAAGAGTGGGAGAAGTATTTGATTGAGAAAGCTGAGCTGCATGGATTGAATAAGAAGAACAAGAGAAAATCTGAGCAACCAAAAGGGGTTGGTGTCCTGGATGGTGAAGTTCAAATGGGACCTAGTGAGAGTGCAGGTCCAGTTAGCATTAGCAAACTCGAAACTAATGCCTTACTTGCCGCTGCCTCTGAATTAAGAAATATATCAAATGAAGCAGATGTCAGTTGTGGCTCAAATAGCAGCTGCAGCAAGAAGGGGGCAGCAAGGGGAAAAGCAAAGGGGAAACCAAAGAAAACCACTGCAAAGAGACAAGCCAGCAATCGAAAAAATAAAAGTAAGGGGGGAAATGACAATAGCCAAGCTACCGATCTGGATTCTGAAGGTCAATCAGGCAAAACAGATGAACAGGCTGAGATTGATGCTTCTAAGGCGTCCACATATGATGCTTCCGTGTCAGCCTCTACTTCTAATGATAAATTTAACCATTCATCTGCTCTCGGAAACTTGGCAAATGGCAAGCCACTACCTCCTGTGCAGTTTCATGCTCTAGACAGTGACCAGCACGTGCTTGATGTATGGAAACCATCTGTTATTATTGTTTATCATCCAGATATTACCTTTGTAAGGGAAATTGAAGTATACAAGGCAGAAAACTCATCAAGGAAGTTAAAAGTTTACTTCCTTTTTTACGAAGATTCCACTGAGGTGCAAAAATTTGAGTCCAGCATTCGACGGGAAAATGAAGCATTTGAATCTTTGATCAGACAGAAGTCCCTGATGATGATACCTGTTGATCAGGTGGTGTTTCACTCTGTCACTAAAAGTTTAATTTCAGTCTGACCATAGCAAAGTGGTTACTTCATGAATGATGCCACACAATGCTTAGTCAAATGGCCTTTTCACCTGTCTATGAATCTACATGTGGGTTCATATGCCCGGTATCATGTGTTTATTTTAGCTCAATCACAATCAGCCATATGCAGGCAAAATTGGTGTCATACTTTTCTGACATGAAATACATCTATCTTCTTTTTTTCAGGATGGCCGTTGCATTGGACCAACTGTTGCAAATGAACCAGAACCTCTTTTATGTCAGAACTCAATTACAAGAAAGGCAGGTGGTAAAAAGGCACCTGAGAAGGAGATGCAGGTGATGCTTATGAGTTATGATCATATTGTTAGTGGGCAGACTATATGCTTTGTTTCTATTTGGTGGATTGCTAAACATTTTACTGTTGCAATTTTCTAGGTTATTGTAGACATGAGAGAGTTCATGAGCAGCCTTCCGAATGTATTACATCAGAAAGGTATCCGAATAGTACCGGTCACCCTTGAAGTTGGTGATTATGTTCTCTCTCCTTTGATCTGTGTTGAGCGGAAAAGTATCGCAGACTTGTTCCAAAGCTTTGCTTCTGGTCGTCTGTACAATCAGGTTGAGACAATGGCACGTTACTACAAGATCCCGGTTCTCCTCATCGAGTTCTCACAAGATAAGAGCTTTTCCTTTCAGGTATCCGCATCTCCTCTCCCCTCCCCTGCCCAGGGGGAAAAATCATGATATCACCTCACCTCATTGTTCTAACTGGCCTCTCATTCTTTTACAGTCTGCAAATGAGATCGGGGATGACGTCTCTCCAACCAACATTATCTCAAAGCTTTCGCTGCTAGTGCTGCATTTTCCTCGGGCCAGCATAATCTGGTCACGCAGCTTGCATGCTACAGCAGAAATATTTATGTCACTGAAAACAAACCAGGATGAACCTGATGAGAAAAAAGCAACAAGAGTTGGCGTGCCTTCTGAGGATGGAATCGTGGAGGATGATGTGAGGTAAGTCGTGCACCTCGTATAAAACCTGAGGGGAGTAAGCCCAAACGTGATGTATGCCTTTTTTTTTGGTCATAGGTCTGAAAATTACAACACATCAGCCATTGAGTTCTTAAGAAGGCTTCCTGGGGTGACGGATTCCAACTACCGAGCAATCATGGATGGATGCAATAGCTTGTCCGAGCTGGCCCTGCTTCCAGTGGAAAGGTTGGCGGAGCTAATGGGCGGTCAGAAGGCTGCACGGACGCTCAAGGAGTTTCTCGATGCCAAGTGCCCAACCATGCTGTAGCCAACAGTGATGCTCAAGGAGTCAAGGGTCAGTGTTGTTTGTATGGTGTTCGATAGGGATAATTCAGTTACTGTACCTTGTAAAAACACAGATGTTGTACACTACCAATGCCAATGCCAGTGCATGTTGTTGTCTGGAATTAATACACAATCTGTGCTTGGTAAATTTTGCGGAACTGTGTGCTCGTGGGCCAAAGCAAACTTGGAGAAAATGCCGCAGCAGGTTATGGGCCTCGCAGTCAGGGTCTTTCTACCACAAAAAATCCCGGCCCAGAAACTCCAAAACCCCGCTCATTTGTTGTTGGGCAAATACTAGGATTTTGTTGGTCTCGCCGGTTCCCAACTCCAAGCTTCCGCCATGGCGTCTCCTCCCGAGCGTGAGGTCGCCGCCCTCGAGAGCTGCTTTCGCTCACTCCCGGCTGATGCCGTCCCAGCTGTTGTCGATTGCGTCCTCGCCTCCTCCACCTGGTCCTCACCTTCTCAACTCTTCCACGCGCTCCTCCGTTCCTCCCCTCCCTCCCAGGTTGTTTGATTGCTGCAGCTGCTGCCGCCCTCTTTCGCTTCCACTTCAACTAACATCAGTTGATTGCTCTCTTCTTCCCAGCGGGAGCAGCAGGGTCTCCAAGCCCAGTCTGATCATGCCGCCATCTGCCACGCCGCGGCGCTTCGTCATTTGCTGGCGCAATTCGGTCGCAACCCCTC
Source organism: Miscanthus lutarioriparius (assembly GCA_904845875.1). Lineage (NCBI taxonomy): Eukaryota > Viridiplantae > Streptophyta > Magnoliopsida > Poales > Poaceae > Miscanthus > Miscanthus lutarioriparius. The sequence goes on from CAJGYO010000736.1 coordinate 87,707, forward strand.
ACTAGTCCCTTGCGTCCTCTTCCTTTTTGGGTAATCACAATGCTTAATTTCTCGCTTTGTTTCGGCTTTCAGACAGCCCTCCTAAGGTTAGGGAGGCTCTGCGCTTACTGCTGTGGAGGGTCTTCCTGCCCCTTCTCAGGGATAGCATCCAACCCAGTCATCCTGCCCACTTTCACCAGGTGCCTGCTCCTCATCTACTCCCCACTTAAATTATTGTGTCTTGTGTAGTCCCCATTTGCTTTTTATGTACCCTGGGTTCGCCGTGGTGTCTCAGGTAATCGCGATGATGTGCGATGCAGTCTCTGACACTGGATCCTGGGACCTGCTTGGAGCCACAATAGTATCATTCTGCATACGGTCATCTGTTGTTGCCATGGATTTGTCTGCTGCAGATGCCAACGCCATGCTTTACCAAAGTATAATGGAAGCGGATTTTCCTGGGGAGAGTCTCTCAAGCCTACTACCGCTCTCCAAGTCAAGCAGTGTGTTAGCATCATTGCTGGTGGACGTGTTGGAGAGGCGAAGGACCATACCTACCTCCCAGGAAGGTGCTGCTGATCTAGATGCATTGGTTCAGAATTTGACATGGGATCTCTCCAAGTTGATACTCAAGATGTTCACACATGCTCAAGAGTATCGGTCTTGTGCCACTCGGATCCTTCTTCAGCCTGTACTCATCTCGCTTGCAAGTGTTTCCTGTGTCACTGTATCGTTTGGTGCAGTCCAGCATAAGCTTTCGAGGTTGCTTAATGTCTATCTGTCTGGCAACTATGTGTGACCAGTTGTTAATTCAAATTGCCCCTACTCAAGTTATCTCTCACCTGCAGGTTTGGTTTCCTAGAATGTATATGGAATTCCTGTATTTCTCTATTTCCTTTGGGGCCGGGTGAGCGGCTTGATGCATACAGGATACTCTCTTTGTACTTGTCAACACTGAAATCAGGACATCAAGCCGCTGTCTTGGGAGTTGACATTGTCAAGGAATTTGACCTTAGGAATGTCAGTGAATTCTGGGATGAACTGTGCAGGGGACTGGTGAGCTTTTCCACCCCGCACCATTTTTCTTAGTTGCATACACTCAAATTTGGAATTCATGCTAGAACGTTGCTGGTCAATGTTATGTCGCAGTGACATGTGTACCTTCTATACACCAGGTTGACAAGGATTATTTAGTAAGGAAACAGGCCTTCTACGTCTTGACAATATCACTTAGCATCTTTACCTCTTCATCTGGAAATGATAGCAGCCGGCATTCCTCCAGCAGGAGCTCAACTGCTTTGCCTGCTCAAATCAAAGCAAATGCTGGGGCAACAAAAAGAGAAAGGTGGGCTAACAAAGAAGCCAAGTCGCTTGGCGTTGAAGAGATGGACCAATCAGGTGGACACTGTTCAAATGGTCAAGATCGGTGGAAGGTCTTCTTGTTACTCTATGAGATGCTCCAGGAGTATGGGACACATTTAGTTGAAGCAGCCTGGACACACCAGGTTAGTTGGTTTCCTCGTGTTTCTCTTATCAAAAGCTATCAACGATATGATATTTTTAATGATACTACTCCTGAATTTAACACTTTTAGTGCTATATAGGCAAGTAGGAATAGCACAGCGAAACAGTAATTGTTTATACAATCACTTTTGGCTTATGTTGGGTTGATTGTCCAAAAACCATGTTCAGGTAGTGCGGCTGTTTGAGTCTATGCCACAGAATGACTATCTGAATCACACCTCCCGTGGAGCCTTTCATGCTCAAATGGAATCTTGGGAAGGAATTTTGTACTGGATGGCAGTTTTGTGGGAGCGTGGGTTCAGTCATGAGAATCCTCAAGGTGAGTACTGATATATAGTTTTCTGTGATCCATATATATTTAGAATGCTATTCCATAATCTGCCAGCTTGAACGTTTTTTGCAGTGAGATGCCTGGTTATGCAATCCTTTTTGGATATTGCATGGGAATGCTACAAGGTTTGCGCTCAGATAATTCCAAGGGGTTTTGTGCTCGGTCCTCTGATACGTGGTTTGAATGATGTGGTTCATCATAAGGATTTCGGTTAGTTTTATTCGTTTTACACTAGTTCAATAGAACTTATTTGATTCTGCTCTCAAAGAAATGGAGCTATTTTGTTTTTTTGTTGGGTCCAATTTTACCCGAGATTCTTGCATTGCTTCATCAATATTCCCTTTGCAGCAAATATGATTTAAAAGTTATGTTTGTATTTCAAACTGAACTTGGGCTTGGGGGGACTTTGGTAAATACATCACACCTGCTTTTGTTTAGTGAGTCATGTTGTTCACAGTATTGTTGCTCTAGTATTTTAGCTTGCTTTCTTATCATCCAATTCTTTTGTCACATTGTTCAATAGTGCATTCTTTTTTATAAATGCTGAGCTATCTTCCTAAACCGCTTTTAGGGATTGGGGGTTCTTATAATTCGAAAACCATAAAAGATGCAGAGAGATTTTTCAGAACTTATACCCAGAACTTGGCGAAATGGTAACTACTGCCTTCTTATTTCTTGTTGAGTGTTTTGATACTTCTGACTGTGGAATTGAGTTTTTTTTTTGTTTTGTTTTGTTCAAAAGCAATACACTTTTTGTTATCATCTAGTGTCTTTACATCTATTGAAAAAGTTGTTTATGCATATGTTGTGTCATGAAAGGAGCTTAACTAGTGAATCTCCTTGCATTTCTGTCTTAATGAAGATCTCCTTTCAATATTGCCTTTTCATCACTATAGCAACAGATAACAGAAAATGCCTTGTATGCACTATAATGGTTTAGCCTACATGCACATGCTTGGGCTGCGAGGACTTTGGATTTGTGTCTTCAAGGGATATTTATGTTGTTTGGCGACAGACATGCTACTCTTTAGTTTGGTTTGGTTTCAATATCTGAGCTCTTGCAGTTGCAGTGTGCTGCTTAACCCACTTCTGTTGCATGCATGCCTTCTTTACAGTGACCGCATACATCTGGTTTGGAGTCTGGCATCTGCGGCTAAGCAAGATTCATTTGGCCGAGCAGGATTAATGACTCTTGCATCCTGTGTTGCTTCGTGCATACATCAGTCAGAGACAAATGATGTGCCATGTGCTATATCTGGGAAAGCAGCGACAAAATGTGATGGATGTGTGCCAACAGAAGTTAGGTCAACGGATTTGTTAGATGTCTTATGGATTCTTAGTGAGAGGAGTAAACAACACTTTAATCCAAAGTATCGTCTGAAAGGTTCTACTCTTCATCTCTTTCCCCTCGAGAAATTTTGATAAGTGACAGTTATGAATAGACAACTTGTTAACTTGAAGTCCAATGCAGTTTGTGAACAGGTTATCCAAGTTGCAACATCAATGATAAGTGCCACTGAAATTCCACTTAACCAGCTTCTGCATTTCATTGCTACAATTCCTCGAGAGTTCACTGATTATATTGGTAAGCACACAAGAGAAAGCGAACTTTTGAAATTATCTCCTTCGATATTACCTACAGTGCTGTGTTAACATTAGCTCTCACTGCTATTGTATGTCCTTGTAGGACCATTGAGAGTCGTAGTTCAGAAATGGTTTGTTCAGAAGGAAGAATGTTCTGCTGGTAACACTTTGTTGAGTAAGCTGATTGATTTCCCTGCCACCTTCGTAAGTCATAAACAGAACGAAGGTTCCAATGTTTTTGATGACGAGGATGTGGATGCATGGGAAGCTGAAGCAAGGAGGTGGGCTAGAACCCTTCTTCTTGTAACCTCGGAGGAGGAACATTTGAAGCGAATCTTTGGGGTTTGTTTTTCTTTTCACTTGCTTGTATATATACTTGTAAAACAATAGGATCTCTATATTGTGCTTGGATCTTGAACTTCAGCTGTGCAATACCTTTTTATATTGCCCTTGTGTGTTTCAATTTATCTTTGGTTCAAAAAGGTATTTTTCGTTGCAGTTTCTAGAGGCATATGGCTACAAGCTCTTTGAGCAATGTCCCAGTGGAGATTTCATACCCACAAAATTTTTTATCATTGTTTTAAGCTTCATTGAGGAACTTGAGGTGAGTCAGAGAAAGGTTGTTTGCCAGAGTAATACAATCTTAAGAGGAGGTTCGGATCGAGTAAATGGATTAGTGCTCGATGATCTCAACAAAATGCTCGCAGAATCACTTTCGCTTGTTTTGGTAACCCTCTCTCTTTCTTTTTTCAAACCGTTGCTGAGGGCTCTTTGTGTGTCAGCTTTTCAATAATTGCCATCTTTAAATCTTATCTCAGGAAAATATGGTGGCCTTCAGCAAGCTGTCTTGCTCTGTTTTCTGGTTTAGAGATGTGGAGAACAAGGACTTACCCCATTCTATCAAAGGAAAGCTTGGAGGCCCAAGTCAGCGTCGTTTGGCTACCTCTATCACTTCTTCAGTGTTGCAGGGTGTATGTTCCGTCCTGCTTTTTTCTTTGGCTTGCTTTGTGTAAAAGGTTCCATTTGACATGTTTCACATAATCTTTCAGATGTACTGCATTACAACTATCTTTGATGTTTTGTCTGCTGTGTTAGTCCAACAAAGTTTTCCTTTCTACCACCCTTTCTTCAATTTTTCATTCTAATGTTAGTTGCAGTAGTAGCGATTGCAATGTGTACTCTGCAACAGAATACATCCTATATACGCTGGTGTGATCCGCTGGTGTTCTGGTATTTCTCCAGTAGAATCGTGCACAGTGATCAAATTTGACAGATCAACCAACATTTTAAGGCTAATAGTCACAAACCACCAACTATTGTGTCCATTTCAGAGACCCATCAATACACAAGGTTATTGCCTCACTAGCCTGCCATTTTTTGCTTTGTACTCTTGTATGCTAGCTTGAGCTCACATGTCAGTCTCACCATTAATGTAGTCAAGCAACTGTTGTGTCACCCTTTGATATTTTAGCTCAAAACTAAAAATCTGTTTGGAGAAAACAGAAAGTCATAATTTTCTGTAGGAACTACAGAATAATAATTGGATACGCTCGCTAAGGGGAAGAATCACCTCGGCTGTCCACATTGAAGAATTCATCTCCCTATGGGTGAGGATTCAGGATGTGCACCTCCAGCAAGGCGTTAGAGACTCCATCGCATGGAGATAGACCCCGGACGGGGTGTATTCCACCCGTTCAGCATATCGGTTTCAATTCAAAGGCTCCTTCGGTCTATTCCGAAGTGATCTAATTTGGAGAGCGCAAGTGGAGAACAAATGCAAGATCTTTGCTTGGATTCTAGGGCAAGACAAGACTCTTACAGCGCATAATCTACAGAAAAGAGGATGGCCACGTCATGAACATTGCATGCTTTGCAATGGTCCCTTAGAAACCGGTCTGCACCTATGCTTGTGTTGCCCCTTTGCTAAGGCGGTTTGGAACCAAGTAATCTCTTGGGAGAACTTCCCTGAGCTGCAGTCACAGCCTCAGGCCGACCCTGTGCATATCAAAGCTTGGTGGGAAGAGACAGCAAGGAAGGTGCCAACTTCAGAACGAAGACGGCTCAATGGGATGGTGATTTACACCTTCTGGAACATCTGGAAGGAGCGTAACAGGAGAATTTTCAACAATACCTCAGAGACGGTGCTACAGGTGGCTGCAAGAATTAAGGACAACATCGAGCAAAGAAAGAGAGCTTTCGCCCACGTATAGCAGTTTGAGAGTGTTTCTCTGTGTTTTTTATGCATCAGTGGCCTGAAACCCACTCACCTTTCTTTGCTTGTACATAAACTCTCTTATTCCCCTACTTAATTGAAAGGCAGAGCTCCTGCCATTGCGTTAATTTTTTTTTCTGTAGATAGTAACAGTTGTCATTTCCTTTTTCCCCTAGTCACTTCTCATAATTTTCTAAGTTTTGTTCGTAACTTTCCAGGTAGAGTCCACTAAGAAGCATATCCAGATAACCTTTCTTTCTGGTAATTTTCTTCTTAACTTTCCCCACTGAGGGTGCACTTGGCTGTTATAAACATCCTTAAGGTCCAGCAACTGAGATTACGGGGTCAAATCCTGGGAGATCAACAACAAATCCACTAAATATGTAGCTCATGAGATTCCAACTGTGGCCATTAGACACAAAACTGATTCCATTCCATTGGATTATCCACAAGTTGACATTGACGATTCTTCTATTGATTTTGTACATATGGGGTGCAACCTAATTGGTGATTGTATTTGATGTATCCCTTGTAATAGGGTTGCATAGGATGTTTTTGGTTTGAGGGCAAGGTGGGATATGTTAGAGCCATCCCTACTTTGGGGGATGGGATAATCCCAGTTGCCTGTTTGGTTGCATCAGTGGGATCCTGGTTCTTTGTTTGTTAGGAGGGATAGGCAGGATTAGGATGATTCAGTTTCTTGTTTGGATGGATGGATTGTAGGCAAGGTGGATATGATTACCTCTTCCCAAAGTTGGTGAGCTTTACCTTTATTAACATGACACAAGAAGTGCAAGTTTCCATACATATCCATTTTCTAAGACAATGTTATACAATATCCATATAAGCAGTATCATTGTTGCATAAAGAATCAAAATATAGAGTCACACAATCACCTTGGAAAAACAACTATAATGCTTTGCAAGACAAAAACGTAATATTAAAAAAAAGTACACTTTCATTGGTTGTCCTCGAACGGCACATGCTTGATCCATGTCAATGCTTGGATGGGGTGGTGCCAGGGACCACCGAAATGGAACGAGGTAAGGTTGGTGATTCCGACGTGGTGCCTTTTTTTGGCTGCATTTGCATGGTTGTGTCCTTGCGATGGTACAAAAGGCCCGAACAAAGCCGAGGCAGCAACCATAACATGCTAGTAGGCTACCGAGGAAGGTTATTGATGAATTAGTATCTGCATTGTCCAATGGATCTCTCCGGTGCAAGCAGCAAGGGCAGAGGTGGCCACTGACGGGATCTGCTTCTCTCTTGTGCTTGGATCTGGTCTGAGGCGGGAGCAAGGTACAATCCAAAAGTTGGATGGAGAAGGGAGGATTACATGGTGGCTGTGGATGGATGAGGATGCCGCCGTGCTGGTGCAAGAGAGATGGGAGAGGGCTGAGGGAAAGAAACGGTGATCACAGTGCAGCGTGCAAGTCATGTGCTAGAGGAAGAGAGATGGGGATGAATCGGTCTGGCTGATTTTCTCGGATCGGCTCGTCCCAGATCTGAGAGCATATTCTCTTCAGAGGACCATCCCATCCACTCATGTCCTACAACCATGCACCCTTAAAACTGGGATGATCTTGTCCCATCTCAAAAAATCCCTCCAACCAAACACACCTGTTCTTACTTTACCTGTTTTGATTTGAAGTGCACCTCAACATGCAGTTGCTTTGGTTTGACAAATTCCATCTCCTAATTCACAGATTTGGTCAGTGCGATGTGTTAGTTCTGTTGCCTCATGGTGTAACCGTTACAGCTCCGGTGATTCTGTTTCTTCTGCATTTTCCATGCTATGGGATTTCTATTTGAATGTTACCCATCACTCCACTATTGCCACTGAGGTATGCTGCTATTTTTAGACAACATTTTACTAATTTACTTAATCACTCTTTTTCAATGTCTTTCTGTTAGCTTTCTTTACATACATTCTAAAGTCAGCCTTTCTCTTTTTTTTTTCCTGTATAAGACTGGAGCTGAACTTCACCTGGCAGCTTATGAAGCTCTAGCCTATGTTCTGGCAGCTCTATCTACTGCTTGCAGTTCTCAGTTTCTGGATTTTGTGGAAGCGAAGCAGACAGATCAAGCCTGTGAGTTTTCATTGGACATTTTGGTCACCACTTTCCTTGACAACATCAACCATCTTCTTACGGACGGAACTCTGACACGAAGCAGAAGAGCTGTTTTGATGACTTGGAAGGTTAGAATAATATCTTGCCTCCTTTTGCAGTACATAAAGAAGCCAATTTGGATGGCTCCTAATTGTTAATTTTCATTTTAGTGGCTTTGTATAGATTCCCTTCTATCCATTACGGGCTGCTATAGTGACAACGAATCTCAGGTGAAAAGATTGGAACCTTTATTTTCGGATTCAACCCTTCGATGCATTTTTCTTGATGTTATCGAAAGGTGAGCTTTGTACGACTGTTACATTTTAGCTCTATGATTTCTTCAATTTACATTCATAATGGCATACAATCTCATTTCAGTACTCTGTTACCTGTGTTTGGGGGAGCCTTGCATAACTGAAAGCTGTAACTTTCTTGTATTATTTTTTGTTAGCTTGATTAAAAATTTGTAGTTTTCCTATGTCAAGTGGATACCCATTTTGTTCATTCTAGAACATATGAACTCAATACTATGTTATTTAGAGGGGCGACTAAAAGTGCTAATCCAAATTATTGATTCGTTTTTATAATGCAAATTGGTCCTGTGTTGGAACACAGTTATCTACTTATCGTTCCAAGTTTTTCTTGTCTGCTAATTCTTCGACTTAGATTATCCTGAGATGCACTGATTTCCTCTGAACTTAGTTATCTTTTCTTAATCTTTGCAGCCTTGAAAACGCTGGTGAAAATTCTGTCTTATCTATCCTGAGATGTGTGAGATCTGTTTTGAGATTGTTACACTTGAATATGGGCAACAGAAAATTTACCTCTTTAGGCATCAGTTATGAGGTACTATTCGTTGGTATCTTCTCTATTCTGTGTAACTATTTATTCCCAAAGTATCCTCCTTTTGTTCCATATTATAAGTCACTTTAGCTTTGTCAGTCAAACTTCTCTAACTTTGACCAAGTTTATAGAAAACGCACCAAAGTTTCAACATCAAATCTGTTTCATTAGATTCTCCAAGAAATGTCTTGATAGCAGATTTATTTGTACTTGTAGATGTTAATGTATTTTTCGAAAAACATGGTCAAAGTTAGAGAAGTTTGACTTAGGACAAAACTAAAGTGATCTATAATTTGGAACGGAGGGAGTAGCTGCTTACAACCTAATACTAGATGCTAGCTTGGCATTAGATTATTGTTAGTTCTTTCCTTTATAAATTTGTTCGCTGGCTTCTTTAATTGCAGTTGCCATTCAGTATCTTTTTCTCTGTTCAGATGATGATGCAATTAGCAAAGTCCTCCTGGATCTTGCACCTTAGCTGCAACAAACGCCGAGTGGCTCCCATTGCTGCACTACTATCTGCAATATTGCACCCAGCAATATTTTCTAATTTGGAAATGCACCAGACAAATGAAAAGGGGCCAGGCCCTTTAAAATGGGTCAGTTGTCACATATCATCTTTAATACATTTTACTTTTTTTGGATGCGACACCACTCTTGTTCTTTAACTGAGTGGTCAGCATACACAAATGTTTAGCTGCTGATCTGCTGCTTTGTGCGCATTTGTTTGCTAGTTCTGCGGAGGTGGCTCCTTTTCAATATATGAAGTCTGCAATGTGGACTTTAGGTGCATGCATATTGTATAAAGTTACCTACTTACCTAAAAGATGTGAGCAAAGAAGGAAATAGAGATAATTCATATTAAATAACAAGTATCAAAAGAAAATAAGTTCTGAAAATATGGTACTTTTGTTACCTCTTTCATGGTGTGGACTGTTGGGCTGTTGATATGAAAAAATATGCCATAATAATGTGTCACTAATTGAAACTTGTTGTAGCTATATGGATATAGAACAGAGATTTGTGAGAGTGGAAACCTAGCCTGCTGATTCAGACAACTGCAGATGAGGGTGCTCTTTGGCATGCTGCAGGGGCCAAGGAGCTCCAAGGTTTGGTATTAATACCAGTCCCTGTGTTGGTTATAGCTCTCTGCAGTGCCATGCACCTGTTTGTGCGTCTGCCATAGTTTTCAAGGCGTCGCCTAGCGTCCAGGCGTACCCAGCTCGCCTGGGAAACAGTGGCGCCTTGTGGCCTAGGCGTCCAAGAGTACCAAGCACTCGCCTGGACGCCTAACCGCCTTTTAAACTATGGCGTCTACCCGTGTGTGCTGTCTTCACGTTTTGTATATTTTCATCCTCTTAACGAAATGATTCGCAGCTCTCCTATGTCGAGAAAAAAAAGAAAAGTAATATACCTAGATATTTTGTCCTTAGATAAGAGCGCTAGGAAATTAGCTATTCACTTGCTTGAACTATGAACAGTTTTTAGATCCCCCAAAATATATAGATGCTGTTTTTTTACTGTTGCTAGCCTTCCACCGCTACTTCCTCATGTTTGTTGGTTGGCAGTCGCAATCAGCCAGCCGTACAGGATTATAGTGTATTTCCCATTTCTTTTTGGTTTCAGCTCTAGCCTACCCCAACTTCATAGGGACTAAAAGGCATTGTTACTGTTGCTATCCTTGAATAAGGAAATCATTCTTCTGTCTTCTCTCTCTTTCTTGCATTGTTGCTACATGTTCATTTCTGATCTGCCCATGACCTTCTTAGTGCAATTCACTTAGAATTACAAAGGTGTTTTAGTACCAAGCTTTCGTTGATACATGTGATGCAATTAACTCATCTATCTGTCTTCAGTTTATTGAGAATCTTCTTAACGAAGGCTCAAAAAGGCTTTCTTGCATTGTTGCTACATGTTCATTTCTGATCTGCCCATGACCTTCTTAGTGCAATTCACTTAGAATTACAAAGGTGTTTTATTTCCAAGCTTTCGTTGATACATGTGATGCAATTAACTCATCTATCTGTCTTCAGTTTATTGAGAATCTTCTTAACGAAGGCTCAAAAAGTCCTCGAACTATTCGCCTAGCAGCTTTGCATTTGAGTGGTCTATGGTTGATGTACCCAAAAACTCTTAGATTTTATATGGAGGAACTGAAGCTGCTCTCGTTATATGGATCTGGTATACCATTTCAATTCCTTTCCTGCTAATTCCTGAGTATTTTCACCTTTTCCAATGTGCTTGTTGTTTCTTATAATATGCTTGATGTATATCATTGTATTCACTCAATCAGTACTTGACATATGTTGAATAGTGGCATTCGACGAAGATTTTGAAGCTGAACTCTCTGAAAACCATGAAGCAAGATTTGAGGTTTCCATGCTAGCACAAAGTCCTGATCGTGAATTCACAGAGGTAACCTCATTTGAAATTATGATTCTAGGTATTGCATTCCTAATTTGTTTACCTTTATTAGAACAAACATCCGTATGTAATGGGATAGGACACCAGTGAAAGTTGCTGAGCCTTCTGTTTTTTAATACTACAGATGAATGGGAAGTTTGATCATTTCACATTTATTACAATTGGCAATGTTATTGCAGGTGTTCATTAATACAGAATTATACGCTCGTGTTTCGGTTGCTGTTCTCTTTCATCAGCTTTGGAAACAAATCAAAGAAAAGAGTATATTGGAAACTGAAGAAGCTCTCGAATGTGGCAAACTATTTCTACTAGAACTTCTGGACTCCACGGTATTGTTTGAGTGTTTTCATATTCGTAACTATTTTATATGTAACCATACATTTCTATCTTAGATAATGCTGCCTGAGGTTGATGTTTTCTGGCCAGCATCTTGTATTCGACAGCTAGTGTGTTATTATTGTGCTGAATCTTTTGGATATTTTTGTGCATTTTAACTTTGACCTGCAATGGGTCTGATCCCAGTTAGCACCTTTCCATAATATGGTCAAATCCTTTTGAGTTGCCTACAAATTTTATTACTTCACTTCCAAAGCACTTCAAGCTTCACAAATTAGTAGTGCTCTGACTCTTATGGTTTGCACTTTTCTCCAACAGGTGAACAACAAAGATCTTTCAAAAGAACTCTACAAGAAATATAGCAGTGTGAGCCTTTTATTCTGTGTGATTTTTGGGTGGTTTTATACCTTTACTATTAATATCTCTGATCTTTTGTATCATATTTCTAAAATCTTTACATTTTGCTAGGTACATAGGCGTAAAGTTCGTGTGTGGCAAATGATATGTGTTCTATCGCACTATGTTGAAGATGATATAATTGGAGAAGTGACATCTAGCATTCACATTTGTCTTTATGTAAGACTTTTCAATATTTATTTGTGCTTGTACGAGTGGAGAGTGGACTATTAGTTTACTTGTGACTTATGATGGATGATTGTTTGCATCGCTGAAAGTTCAATTGGATGTTTGTGCAGAGAAATAATTTGCCTGCTGTCCGGCAGTACTTGGAGACGTGTGCTATACTCTTATACTTAAAATTTCCAACCTTGGTGAGATCTCCCTTCATGTCACAGCTGTAGAAATATGCTACTAATGCACACTCTTTCATATATCCGTAGGGATAGGCCAGCAGCCCTCAACAGTGTTGGAATGTCTATGGGCGTGTTTGGGACCGCGTTTTCTACTATGGTGGTCAAAAGAAGCAAAGAATCGTGCCAAACGCCCCAAGGCGCGAGCGATTCTTTTCACCGCATACGGCATCAGCACCGCAAAAATGAACTAGCTTCGACGTTTTTCGTGCCGCGGTGCGATGGCCGCAGAAGGCTTACCGCATCACGCGGTCCCAAACACGCCCAATATATAGGAGAGAAAATCAGAAAAGGCCAAGTCATTCCAGCCACCAAACTCATTGTGTTCGTGTGTGTTCCTGTTTAGGGGCCATTTGCCTCTTAGTTGGTATTAGCAGGGGTCATGTCAGGTGACAGCACTTCTTCTCCCTCCCGTCCTACCTATGGCTGCCCAAGGAGGCTGTGAGGTAGTGGTACAACGGGCGGTGAGGGATGTGGGAGGCGCGCACTCGATCCTCATGCAATACAACTATGTCGAGTGGGCCGTGCTGATGGAGGTGATGCTCCAAGCACGACACTTTTGGGAGGCCGTGGATTCGGTGTGGACAACATCGATGACAAGATGGCAATGGAGGCCATCCTTCGATTTGTACCGTCAGAGATGGTGTGCCTGCTTGTGGAAGACGGCGAAGCAGGCCTTGGCCGCGATCAAGATGATGCATGTCTGCCTGATGCGTGTCTGCTCTGATTGCGCCCGCAAGGTGAGTGCCCAACGGCTAAGGAAGGAGTGCGAGGTGATCTCATTCGCGACGGTGAGTCAGTCGATGACTTTGCCATGCGCCTCTTTGATCTCATTCCACGACGGTGAGTTAGTGGATGACTTTGCCATGCGCCTCTTCGGGGTCATCCACCAATTGAGGGCCCTCGTTAATCCGGTCTGGTACAAGCGGGCTCAAGCACATCTTGTGCAGGATGATGATGATGAGCCTGCACTATGCCCCTGTGCCAATGTTGACAACCATCCACCTCCATGAACCGCGAGCCCAAGTGTACCTCATCGAGGACAACAATGAGGTCTAGGAGGGCTGGTACCTTGACATTGGCGCCACCATCCATATGATGGGATGAAACGATGTCTTAGCTCGATTGCGCGGTGCAACATACCGTACGGTTCGGTGATGGCTCGCTCATCAATCAAGATCCATGGTCATGGCACAGTGCTGTTTGTGGGGAAGAGCGGCGAGCACAAGGCGCTCTCTAAAGTCTACTTCACCGTCTACTTCATCTTGCGCCTGAAGAACAACAGTGTTGGCCAACTCGATAAGTGTGGCTCACTGGTGAGTATCAAGGATGCCGTGTTGCGCATCTGGATCGACATTGTTAACTCGATGCAAGAAGCGCTAGCCACATGAAGCGACTAGCCATCTATCGACAGCAAAAAGTATCGGCGTCCGTCGGGTGTTGCCAGCGTGATAGGGCTATAGAGGTTGCCATGGACGAGATCGAGGACATCGTCCACATGGTACTTTGCCTTGGCTAGGAATAGAGCTTGGCGATGCTTCATGTAGGCGTCATAGAGCTGCATGAAGACCTCACGCGGGTCGAGAAAACCTCCGAACTCCTGCCCACCCAAACACAGCGGCATTGTAGCCCATGTGAGAACGACCATGACCGGGGCTGAACCTTAGACCTAAGTTGATTTGACCGTAGCGGGCATGACAATGCCACGTGTTGTCATTGTGCTGCACCAGGAGGTAGACCATGCGCATGACGTAGAGGTGCAGGATGTACAACTGATTTCACCCGCGGTTGACCCTTGGCGACAAGATGACGCTCCACCACCTTGAGCCTTCCCATGACCTCCTCGACCGACAGTGTTGTGATGTCAAGGAGCATCTCGACGGAGGCCTCAATTGTGCAAACCTGAGCGGCACAACGTGCAAGTACTTGGCCATGACCTTGGCGTTGTTGATCGGATCACCAAGGACCTCTAATTGGTGGACGTCGATCGACTCGCTATCACAGAAGTAGATACTCCTTCCTCAGCTTATGGGCACTCGCCTTCACAGTCTCCCAAAAGCCACGTGCTTTGAGTATCACCTCCATCAGTGCCACCCATGTCCCTCACCACTCGTTGTACCACTACCTCATGGCCTCCTTGAGCACCCATAGGATAGGACAGGGGAGAGAGTAGAAGTGCCATAACCCGCACCCCTACTGATACCAATTGATAGGCCAGCAGCTCAACAGGTCACAGGAAAGTAGGAAACACACTCACACAGGAACACAATACGCAGTGGATTGGTGTAGAATATTGGGATAACACCTCACACCCATTAGGGAGGGGTGGATTTCATATATATAGTCAAGATACAACTTGGAGTACAAGTTACATGATATACATGTGTTAGACTTATACATATCTCTAATACCCGCTCGCAATCACAGCGGGAGGGAACTGGCTGGACCCGAAGTCATTCAACATCATTGAACAACTGTATAGGCAGTCCCTTAGTCATAATGTCCACGAACTGATGAGCTGAGGGTACATGTAGCACTCTAAACTGCCCCAAAGCCACCTTCTCACGAACAAAGTGAATGTCAATCTCAATATGCTTCATGTGACGATAATGAACCGGATTGACAGTCATGTAGATTGTGCTAACATTGTCGCAATAGACAATGGTTGCCGAAGGGATCGATATATGAAGCTCCTGAAGCAACTGGCTCAACCAGCAATAATGAGCAAGCTCGGTACTCCGCCTCCGCACTGGACCGACACCGTGGTCTGTCGTTTTGAAGACCAGGAAACCAGGTTGTCTCTGAGAAAGACGCAGTAGCCTGATGTAGAGCGTCGAGAGTGTGGACATCCAGCCCAGTCAGCGTCGGAATATGCTGTGATGGATGACACGCTGCCAATGCCGAGCTGCAAACCGGTGTCGAGGGTGCCCTTCACATAGCGCAGAATGCGCTTGATCAGAGCAAGATGCGGCTCCCGCGGGTCGTGCATGAAGAGACAGACTTGTTGAATGGCGTAGGCAATGTCTGGCCGAGTCAGTGTGAGATACTGCAAGGCGCTAGCAAGGCTCCGGTATTCTGAAGGGCTAGCAACTGGAGCTCCATCGGTGGCAAACAGCTTGGACTTGGAGTCAACCGGTGTTGCCGTGGGGTGACACTCAGCCATGCTGGCCTGCTGAAGAAGGTCGACGGCATACTGTATTACTGTCTCTGGGACAAGTGGAGGCTGTCGGAGGACCGAGCGACAGAGATGCCAAGGAAGTGGTGTAGAGCCCCAAGGTCTGTCATGGCGAACTCGGAGCTAAGACGGTCAATGATGCGTCGCAGAAATCTGAAGAGGATGCTGTGAGGGCGATGTCATCGATGTACAAGAGCAAATACGCCATCTCCACTCCATCTTTGAAGATGAAGAGAGAAGCATCAGACTTGGCCGCAGTGAAGTCGTGCTTGCAGACTTAGGTGGCAAACCGTTGACGCCACGCGCGAGGAGCCTGCTTGAGGCCGTATAGTGATTTCTACAATAGGCAAACATAGTTAGGGGTCGACGGGTCGATGAAGCCAGCCGGTTGGTATGCGTAGACGTTCTCCTCAAGGTCGCCATGAAGAAAAGCATTCTTGACGACTGGACTGAAGGTGTCATCGTAGTCGACACCATCTTTGTTGGGAAAGGGCGGTAATTTGCTTTCGGGATGACCGGCCGTAGGTATGTCTTGTGAGGCCGACCGTCTGTCGCCAGGATGGCCCCGCTGAATGTAAGGTCGAGCAGGGCCAGCCATGATGATGGCTGGATCGTTGAGGTCCTGAGGCAATGGCTGCTCAACCTCTGTAACAGAGGGAACGACCGAAGTAGCATGCTGCAGAAGAAAGTCAAGCGAAGACGCCGGAGACGGGGCGGCAACAAAGAGAAAAACCGACTCATCAAACACAACATGTCGGGATATGATTACACGCCGAGTGGAGATGTCAAGGCACCGATAACCCTTGTGAGAAGATGGATAGCCCAAAAAATGCATGGCGCAGAGCGAGGTGCAAGCTTGTGGGGAGTTGTGGAACTGAGATTAGGGTAACATAGGCAGCCAAACACACGGAGGTGTGAATAATCCGAGATGGAGGGATGAAGGAGTTGGAATGGAAGCTGATTGCCAATAGAGGAAGATGGGCTACTGCTATTCGGCCAAGTAGGTTTCAGAGGAAGCACCTCACCAAGATGGCGGGTGCCATGGAGGCATGAATCAGCAGGGTGTGGACAGTGTTGTTGGTGGTACAAATCATGCTCTCTGCTTTGCCGTTCTATGGAGAGGTGTAAGGGCATGAAAAACGAAGCAGAATGCCGTGACCGGATAAGAAGGCATCCATGGCATGGTTGACAAACTCTGTGCCATTGTCAGCCTGGAAGCACTTGGGCACACGACCAAATTGAGTTTGGGCGTAGGAAACAAAGTTGACAAGATGACCATAGACTTCAGATTTCTGACGCAGCGGATCATCAATCATGATCAAATAGTATTTATAACCCAAAGTACTAAGGACAGGAGAGGTCCATACATCACAGTGAATTAGAGCAAAAGGTTCAGATGTGGTGGAAACTGAACTACTAAACGGCAGGCGAGTGTGTTTGCCAAGCTAGCAGGCATGCCATAAGGATCTCGTTGCTTTATTACACGTGATGACCGACTGATTCTGGAGGAAGGTGATGGCAGAGGCTCTCGGATGACCAAGACGGTGATGCCATAAGGTGGACGAGATGTCAATGCTGCAACTGGTGGTGGTGGGTGGTGATGTGGATGGTATGGTGTAGAGATCGCCAATAGCAGCGAAGAATCACGCGTCCCATCCATGGTCCTTAACAGAAAAGCCAAAAGCGTCAAATTCGATAGAACAACAATTATCACGTGTAAATTGATGAACAGAAAGAAGGTTGCGCACAATGTCAGGCGCAATCAGAACATTATTGAGATGGAAGGACGTGTCGGCGGTGGGAAGAATAGAGGTGCCACGACTAACAACAGGTATAGAATGACCATTGTCCATAGTAATGGATGAAGGAGGAAGCGGGTGAGCAGTATACCGTCCGTAGAAGCCATGTGAGATGTGGCACCGGTGTCCGGAACCCAGGGACTAGCACCCTGAAGGGCCATCTGGTTCAAGGCGACGATGAGGCCTTCCTGGTTCCACCCACCAGCTTGAGGACCCAGCGGGGGAGCAAACTATGGCTGCTGGACAATGGCCGGAGCGAAGAACAAGCAGGAGCAAAGGCTAAATGTGCCTGTGGAGATGCCCCAAGCAGGCCCTGTCCATGCCACTGTGGCTGCTGCTAAGGGGGGCGAAACTAGGGCTGCTGCTGTAGTTGTTGTCCAGGCAGAGGACCAACACAGAGCCACTGGCCGCCTTGGGGAGGAGCATGTGAGCCCCATTGCTGCTGCTGCTGCTGCCGACCCCATGCTCCACCACCTTTCTTCTTGATGCGGTTGGAGTTGGTACTGCTGCCCCTGCCGCTGCTAGGAGCAGGTCGAGCCGCGCCAAAGCAAGCAGAGGCCCGGCGACATGCTGTGCTGCAGGAAGCCGAGTCGGTGGCGAGGAGTGCGGTCTTAGAGGAAACCTTGCCTTCATTGGCGAGGCGAAGTTCCTTGAGAACGAGCTTCTGGCGCGTGGTGTTGAAGTCGAGCAGCGGCGAAGTGTCAGCGATGTTGTCTGCCGTGCTGGAGAATTGTGGATTGAGGTTGTGGAGGAGGTTGAGGACGAGCTGTGACGGCGAGACAGCATGGCCGACATCTTTGAGGGCATCGGCAATGGTCTTCATGCGCTGGTAGTAGTCGTTGATAGATAGGTCTCCCTGTCTCATGGAGGAAAATTCCTCATGCAGGAAGATAGCGCGGGGCTCCTTGTTGTAGAGGAACAAGCCCTCAACGGGTAAGTCGTTGATAGATAGGTCCCCCTGACTCATGGAGGAAAATTTCTCATGCAGGAAGACAGCGCGGGGATCCTTGGAGAGAAACAAGCCCTTGACGGCGACCCAAAGTTGGCATGCTGTCTGATCGTCCTCCCTGGCGAGGGGCGACAGACCCGAGGAGTCAACTTTGGACGCAGGTATCGTCCATCGTCCATGCCTCCATGGCCCGCTGGGGATCGGTGGGATTGGCCGGAATAGTCCCATCGATGTGGCCGCGAAAGCTGAACTTCCCAAGCAGGGACTTGAGAACCTTGGGTGTTGTAGCTTGAGGATGATGGGGACGTGAGAGTGGACGGCGATCGTGGTGTAGGGGGCGACGATCGGGCCGGCGGGGACAGAGCCCATGGTGCCGCTGGTGGCAAAGGCGGCAGAAGAGTCGGTCGCCATGGGATGGAGGCAGACGAGTTTGCAACCAGGGGAAGCCGTGAGCACGTGGGAGCAGAGGAGACTGCGACCCGCGACCTTGAGAGTCGCCGCGAGCACGCGAGAGCAGATGAGACCGCGACCCGTGACGCCGCGAGCACGCGGGAGCAGAGGAGACCGCAACCCATGACCTTGAGTCGTCGCGAGCACGCGGGAGCAGAGGATACCGCCACCCGCGACTTTGAGTCGACGTGAGCACGCGGCAGCAGAGGAGACCTCGACCCGCGACCTTGAGTCGTGCGCACGAGCTTCGCGGATGGGAGGGGAGGGAGCGACGCGCAAGGAGGCGCGCGGCACTTGCAGGGGGTGCAGCGTACGCGGGAGGCTCGCGCAAGGGAGGTGGCTGCACGCGAGGGGGATTACATGGGCGAGGTGAGGGAGATCGCGTGCGTGGGGGTGGCCGCGCGGCCGTGGAACTGGCGGCGCGGGGAGAAATTAGGGCAGAGGAGAACACCGGGAAGGGGCCTGGGTGTCTGATACCATGTAGAATATTGGGATAACACCTCACACCCATTAGGGAGGGGTGGATTTCATATAGGGAGATTTGGAGATTTGTTCATATATGTAGCCAAGATACAACTTGGAGTACAAGTTACTTGATATACCTGTGTTAGACTTACACATATCTCTAATAATTGGTGCCTGGAATGACAGTCTTTTCTGATTTTTCTCTTCTATATATAGGCAGCCGAGCTACAATGAATCTGGTCATATCTCCTATTAAATGCTGAGAATAGCTACTATTTATAGCCTATTACTCCTATTACTTGATGCTGGAATTTATCTAGTAAAGTCTATGAACCTAGACACTACCATGCATCTATATACACATGATTATTTCCAACACTTACAGTCTTAACATCCGTAAGTGTTATGTTTCTGATGCACTTTCATGCGCAGGCAGAGGAGCAACTTATTCCTATTTTTCATGACAAAGGGATGCGACAACAGGTGAAATTTCTGTCAGATACTCAGATAGTCTTTCTACTCTTTTCTGTTTATTTACCTATCTCCTATGTGCAGGCACTGTCTTCATATGTTTTTATAGCAGCAAACGTGATACTTCACTCAAGACAGTCTGTCCAGATATACCACCTGAATCAATTGCTTCCTCCGATACTGCCGTTCTTAACATCCCATCATCACAGTTTACGAGGTTTTACTCAGGTAAAACCATGTAATTGGAAGTTTCAACGACCATGTAATTTGAAATTTTGTTGAAATGTGGAAACTGAAGATCCATTTTTATGCAGCTACTTGTCCATTCAGTGCTATCGAGGTTGTGGCCTACTCTGCATCTCGAAACTTCAGAAGATGCAGTCTTTGAGAGGAGGTGCTTTCAAGAATTGAAAGATTATCTGGCAGAAAATTCTGACTGTGTTAGGTAATACACATACTATGTTTTTCTTTTATAATAGTGGTCTTGGCTGTGCTGTCCTGACATATGGAGTTTGTCTGGATCCTGAACCTTGGTCTTGTTTCTTTACACATACTAGGTAAAGCCCCATTTGTTGATCGAAACCTCCAATTGTTTGGTAAACTCCATTTTTTCCTCCAATGTCTATAATTCCTGTCTTCTGATTTCAGGCTTAGAGTTTCAATCGAAGGTTTCCTTGATGTCTTTGATCCCAATGCATCTGGGACCCCTTCTGGAATATTTAGCTCCCGCCCTGAGGTGTATAAATTTTCTGTGCTTAGTATTAGGCTATTAGCACAATTTAATAGTTCCTCATGTAAGACAGAATTTAGGACCATTTAGTTGTTTATTAAGGGGCACAATGATTGAGGCTTGTATAATTCTGAGTATCTGTTGTCCGTGTAGGTGTCTGACTTTGAATGTGTTCCAGTGTCAGTGATGGAGCGTGTGATTGAGTTCCTGAACGTAAGCACTTCGAACATAGACAAAGCTTTGCATCCGTGGAGCTGCAAGCTAAAACTTTGCTATTTCAGGATGTGAGGGAGGACTTGAGACAGGCCATAGCAAAGGATACAGTAACAATCAAGAATGAGGATCTCGCAGTGGGTGAGTGTCACAACTTGGAGAAGAGTGACGAGAGTGGGTCTGAGATGGAAAAAACTGGTCAAGATATATTGGATTTCCAGAAGAAAATAACGCCCCATAGGGACTCTGAGCAAGCATTTAACTTGAACACCAGAGGTCATTCAGGCATTGGTGATGAAAACATTTCAAGAATAATTTCAGGTATTCCATGCAAATTTGCTGGTGTCTATATTGTTGTGGGTTTATGATGACACGTAGCCCTTACTCGATGATCGGCCTGTGGCCTGTTGCGGTTGCAGAGATGGAGGAAGATGACCAAGTTTTCAACCTAGCACTAGAAGCAAGATTGCATGCTGCAGAAACAATCAAACAAAGCCGGCAAGAACTGATAGTGGTGGCATCATTGGTCGACCGCATACCAAATCTTGCAGGGCTGACGAGAACGTGTGAGGTATTTTTCCATACTATAATTCCTCCTTACTTGGCGTATCTTGTGGGGGCTAATGCTATTAAATCTCGTGTGCTTACCTTACAGGTCTTTAGAGCAGCTGGTCTGGTTGTCGCTGACAAGAGCGTTCTTCAGGACAAGCAGTTCCGGCTTATCAGGTTTGGTTGGCTGCTTGATTGTTTGTTGCCTTAATAACATGATGATGATAGCAGTTGATGATGGATCCTGCGCATTGCAGTGTCACCGCAGAGAAATGGTTGCCCGTGACGGAGGTCCCCGTGGACAGCGTGAAGGCGTACCTGGAGAGGAAGCGGGGCGAGGGGTACTCGGTGATCGGGCTGGAGCAGACGGCCCACAGCAGGCCTCTGGATCGGTTCGTGTTCCCGGAGCGGACGGTGCTGGTTCTGGGTCGGGAGAAGGAAGGCATCCCAGTGGACATCATCCACATCCTGGACGCGTGCGTGGAGATCCCGCAGCTGGGCGTGGTGAGGTCGCTCAACGTCCATGTCAGTGGTGCCATAGCCGTCTGGGAGTACACACGCCAACAACGCAATCAACGTTACTCCTAGCTTGTAGCTTGTTTTTTGTTCCATTGATCATTGACTTTGACTAGTACTAGTAATATTGCTGCTCTCCAATCCAGTTTGGGTTGCGACCATTCATTTGTCATTCCCCCCTCAATCAACTCTTTTAATTAGATCCATTTCATTTGTCACCCCCTCAATTAACTCTTTTAAGTAGAAATTCTCCGAGGGTCCATTTAGATTCTTGTAATTGAATTCATTCGAATAATTATAATTTAAGCATAGATTAATTAAGCTAATATAGCTGTATATGGAATATATTTATATATTTATTGTTAGACATACGATTGATATGCTTATATGTTGCATTTCTATTGTAGAGAAGTGAATTGAAGAATGTGCTAAAGAATAAAATTATAGCATTACGATCTGTAGAATCTATTTATATCTCCCACCCTATAAATTTGAGATAAGGTTTATTTGTGAGCTTGGAAAGTTATGAAATATCAAATTCTAAGTTAAATAGCCTAATCCACACACAAGACCTGGCTGGGCCCACACCTTCCCTCCCACCAAGACTGAACATACTTTGCTAAGAAAAAAACCAAGACTGAACGTGCATACATGTCACTACGCCTGCAGCAATTAAGGCTGTTGGTTCCATGCCCTAATTTTTTCCGTTAAGATTCAGCATACATGGCTTGGCTATATCACTGCTGCTAATCTCATCCAGCTCAGTTGACAAAACGTATTATTGTGTCAAGAAAAGGCATTCAAGCACTTGGCACTTGAGCGAGCCTGCCTGCCCTGTTCGATTTGGCTAATAAACCGAAAGTACCGTTGGCTGATTTATTGTTAGAGAAAAAATTAGAAAAAAATTAGATCGACATCAGGAGTAGACAGTGCAGACTTTTTTTTAGACCAAAGTGCAGACTATTTAAGTACTGTATTTATTTATAGAGGTCGACCGGAACTCGCTCTTTATTTTATTGCTACATGTAATATACAGTAGTTATACAATTATACCAACACAAGATTACATGACGTGTGTAAATGAAAAGATATCGCATGTCGGCATGTGCGATTGATGTGAGTGACACTAAGACCTCCAGGCTCCAGGGCTCCAGTACGGGCATGGTTTTTTTTTTCAGTGCGCGCGTGCCTGCTCCAGGCGGTGCTGCGCCCAGTCCTTGACGTCGTGCGCCTTGCCGGACTGCTGATGCTGCTGCTGATCCGACGACGAGGTCGTCGTCTGCAGGTAGCGGTACATCCATGCCAGCACGGCCACAGCGGCCGCGCCGAACCCTCCTGACGAGACTAAGCCTGTCGTGAGCAGCGCCACCGTGATGGCCGCCGGCACCAGCACGGGGCTCAAGATCACCAGCAACGGCGTCGCGACGATGAGCGCCAGCACTGTGCCCGTCACCGCCAGCCCCGACAGCACCAGCATGGTGAAGGCCGCCGTGGCGGAGGCTAGCGCCTTGGCCACCGCCATGGCCGCTGACTGCTGCTGCTGGCCATAGTGGCTGGCGTTGTAGTCGTCGTCGCCGTAGAGGCCCCTCATGTAGTTCTCTCCGACGGCGTCGCTACTTCTTCCTCCACGATGGTGCGCTTCGTCCGCATGATGACCAGTGGCCATACTAGCTAGTACTTGTTTCTTTCTTTGCAAATTGCTATACAACAAAAATCAAAAGTAGTACTTCCTAGTCGCTGGCTGGCTTGGTTTGCACCGATGGACCAGCTAGATGATCCTGAACCGAGCTAGTAGTGTGCGTGCATATATAGGACAGACAGCACAGCACAAGGACTGGATGGAGTGCATGGATATTAGGAGGGAGACACGCGAGAACGCCTCACCGACAAGTGGAGGGGTACGTGGCCACGTTTCTGCTCCGCGTGGAAGCCCGCATGTCTCCGCTCCTGCCGCGTGTCTTCCACGCAGGCGATCAATACTGGGCTCCGCTTCATTCGGCATCTCACCGACAAGTGGAGGGGTACGTGGCCACGTTTCTGCTCCGCGTGGAAGCCCGCATGTCTCCGCTCCTGCCGCGTGTCTTCCACGCAGGCGATCAATACTGGGCTCCGCTTCATTCGGCATCTGGCACTGAACCCCAAGGCTGATCAAGACCGTAAAGATACTGGCGGCCGTCTTCCCCGTAAAAGGCTTGATCCAAACAGACAGCGCGTAATTTATGGGCCGATCCAAGTATCTAAATAGCGCAGATCAGAAGAGCGATCCAATCACCGATCGGAAGGTCTGGCCGAGGAGGAGCAGCGCCTGTTTTCCGACTCTGGCTCACCTCTCCGACCGGAGCACTCACTCCGGTCTCCAGCCGCCTCCGGACGGCCTCTCTGACCAGAGTACACAAAAACCTTGTTCATTGTTCTTCTCCGACTGGCGCAATCAAAGTCGACTGGGACCAACCGACCAGGGACGTCCACTTGGAAAGGACCAGGGAACGAATGGAGAAAGTAAAACAGGGTGCACAAGTCAAACCACGATACCAGAGACCGTACCCTGTACGTCTACAGAAACAGTACTCTGCAACCTCTCTGACACAGTATTGTAGGTGCCGATATTTTCTCTATAGTATTGTGGGCGCCATTAACTCCTATACGGTAAGGCTCCCCCAGATGTCTCTGAGCATCGACAGTGTTGTGAGCGCCGGCATTTACCGTACCAAGTGAACATGGGGAAACTCCTCACATGCCTCTGGGTATCAACATAATAGCAGGTACCGACATCTGTCATACCCGAACAAAACGACGGAACCTCCCACATACATCCGACATCCAACAGTATTGTGGGCGCCTACCATCATCATGTACCCGCCGGCGTGGGCAGCAAGGCTTAGAAGCATACATACTCTCTCCCTCTCACATGTAAGGCCGTCCCCTTCATTTATAAAAGGGGATGCGCACTCTTCCAATATTCAGGTGATTCCAAATTCATTAGATCAACCAAGTTCACTAGCACACAACCACAGAACCGCCAGGTTCGAACCACAAGCACACACTTGAACACTTAGCTCGTAGCAGAGCTCCTGTCGCTCTCGGCCCTTCCGACCGGAGCCCGGCCGGACCTCTTATACCCCTCATCTTTCTTCTTCTCGTTTGTAATCCCACTGCAAACTTCGAGCACCTGGGCTCAGGAATAAAGTCACCGACCGACTCAAACTGGACGTAGGGCACGTTGCCTGAACCAGTATAAACCCTGTGTCATTGAGTGCTAGGCCACCTACGATCACAACGTACGGCAAAACTATAAATATTTACTTGTTGGTCACTTTCTGCACCGACACAGACTAAATGCTGAATGGAGGAGAGAAGACAGGAGAGAGGAGAAATGGGTTGTAAGATTATAACTGGCTTAAATACAAGAACCAAGCAACTTTGTGAGAAAGACAATTGAGCCATGTATAAATAGTGAAGATGTAACTGTTAGATTGATCTCTAATCCTAAACTGGGCCCAACGGCCCAGTTAGGCCTTTGATCCGCGCCCTGATCGGGGGTGCCTAGCCCACTATGGCTGGAGGACCCCTGACACACTACGCTATATATAGAGGTGTGGGCTGGCGGCTCTGAGTATGAGGTTCGCCTGAACCGAGCTCCCCACTGAAACCAAAACCCTAATCCCGATCATAGAGGGACGCAGCCAGTGACGGGAAGCCACCAGCCGCGCCGCCCCGCTCCACTGACATCGCCTCTTCCCTAAACATCGCTGCGCATGCGCAGACTTCACCAACGAACAAGATGGCAGCTTCTAGACCATCTCCCTCTACGGTGTCAGGTTCGACACGTTCTTCTTCACCCCTCTCTTTCTCTCGTTCTATCTACTGTCACTTCATTAGTAGATGTTCTAGGACTCATGGTTTATCCAAGTGCAAGTAGGCATGCTAGTTCTATGCCTAGAGATCCTGTTTTAGGTTCAACAATGGTACCAGAGTCAGGTCTTCTAGGGCTTTTAGATCTAGATCGGGTGAACGAAAAATGAATCGGGTTAATCCTAACCCTAACAAAACCCTAACCCTAACCCTAATCCCCAATCGGCAAAGAACCGAGAAGAACACAGCAAGATCTAAAGACAGAGAAGGGGAAAGGGGAAAGGGCATGGGAGGCGGCTCGCCGGAGCTAGACCGACGGCCGCCGGTAGCAAGGGTAACCCTAACCCTAACCGGGTAAAAGAAAATGAAAAGAGACAGGGAGCCGCACCGTCACTATTTTTTGTCAGGGCGCGGACTCAGGGGCTCTGCGGTGGCGCCGTCGCCATT
Source organism: Miscanthus lutarioriparius (assembly GCA_904845875.1). Taxonomy (NCBI): domain Eukaryota; kingdom Viridiplantae; phylum Streptophyta; class Magnoliopsida; order Poales; family Poaceae; genus Miscanthus; species Miscanthus lutarioriparius. The sequence continues at coordinate 113,476 of CAJGYO010000736.1, forward strand.
TTCTGTCGTCTTTGGACACCGCAGGCGAGAGAGAAAAGAAGGGGAAGAAATTGAACAGATTGAAGAAGGAGATGATTCAAATCGGATCAAATCGAAACCCTAGCACCAAATTCCAGAACAATCCCCAACCCAAAGCATAAGAATACCTTCATGTCGACGACGATCTCGCCTTGGCCCTAGTGGTCCTGTAGTTCGCCGTCGGAAGAGAATGGGAGCCACGCCACTGCTCCATCTTAGCCCGTGCACGCGCGGGCTCCGCCCTATGGGCACCGCCGTGGGACCATTCGACGGAACCGCGCGACGGACGCACACGAGTTCTGGCGAAGGGACCCGCGATGGTGCCGCCATCTCCTACCGCGCGCTCTCCGCCGTCACTGTGCTATCACCGGTGGCTGGCTCAACCGAGAAAAGCGAGGGAGAGAATGAAAAATGTTTTAGGGTTTCCCCTGTCGGCCGGTTTTGTTCAGCAGGGAAGCAATCGCTGCCGTCCGATCGCGATCAACGGCCAGGGGCGCTCGGGCCTTAGCTGGGCCGGCGGGATGAAGTGGCCTCTTGGCGCTTTCATGGCCTAGGCCTAGGTTAGCTTTTCGCTGGCCTACGTTTCTGTAAGTCGGGCCAAAATATGATATGGGCCGAATGAAAAGTAATGTTTATGGATTTGTTTTATTATTTTAAGAAACAATTTTAATGAATTTTGTTTTAATTCTCTGTTAAATTTTGAACCATCAGGATAATTTTTCAGAGAATAGAGAAATTACAGAGAAATGCTTCTGAAAAATAGATAACTTTTTACGTTTTCCGCTGCTAAAGAAATAGTTTATTCTCCAGTTATTTGTCACAGAACCGACCAATTTATAAGAGTACAAGTACAAAAACAATCGCCGAAACGATCAAATTCTCGCACTTGAGCCCATATAAACCCGGTAGTCAACTGAAACCACGAAGGATTTCAAACCAACTTGCATACAACCAAGATCACAGTAATTCAACATAACATCTCACATGTTACAACATTTCATAAACAACTTGCAGATAGATTACAACCCATCAGAGTCATTGTTATTACAAACCAAGTCTTATAAAGTAGCGGAAGCAAATAGTTTAACTCACACACATGAGTTCAAATACCAGTACCAGTTTGTCGATCACATCCAACAAAAGCATTTAGATGAGATAACAAGAGATCATGCCCATGATCTAGTCTTCGTCACCCGTCGGGTGGAGACAATACTTATAGAAACCTGATATAGAAGGTCATCTGCAACAAGAGGGAATAAACCCTGAGTACGGAAATGTACTCAGCTAGACTTATCCGTCAGAAACCAAAATAAATGACACCAAGGATCATGCAAAGCTTTATTTAGAGGATTAGGCTGACACTTCCTTTTTGCGGAAAAGCATAAGTAATAATGATTAACTTTTAACCTGAGCTAGCAGTGACTTTAAGCCATTAACCTATCATCTATATTAGCACCTATACTAAGCAACCACTTGATTAATATGCAAACATTAATAACCATAGCAGGTATAAATCATGGCAACATTATCCATCATCATCATCTTCCATTTAACCATATCGTTAAATTAAGTGAATCTACGTTGCTGCTGCTCAAGTCAAGTTCTCACTATCCGGGAGAGACGGCGATTCGAATTGATTCCTATCCAGCCGGAGGGGTATTCCTAACACAAACCCTGCTTCCCCCGTCAGGGTCGCAAACAAGTCACCTTTGGTACAACTCAGGAGAAAAATAAAAGAAAAGACGCGGGTCTGGGCCGCCCTGCATTCTCAGAGAACCATTCTACCAGAAAGTGCAGGATTTTAAGCACCTGACTCCCCTTGGACTTATGCCAATGGTTCTCCACACATCCTTACTACCTCCAAAATGCATCCAACCCCCATGGATCCCGGCCTGAGTTGAGCTACTCGGCTTCACGGTCGGAACGACTTATCCAGCCAGCTAAGTGTTAGGCTGCGTTCAATATGACATGAGGACGTACAGCGTATCGGTCCTTAAACGACGCAGACGGAGTCACTATGTTCAAACCTACACAAGACTCCGCCCGGTCTTAATTCATTATTCACATGGTTCTTTTCCACGATAGCAAATATAGCCAACCGTGATCCACCTCATCCTAAAGCTCGCAGGTGACAGGAAATCACCTGACTTCTACCGCACTAAGCATGGCTAAGCATTTAACCTATTCCTGAACTTAAATGGGATTCCAGTGCGATATCTGGACAAGGAGGGATATATAATACAGCAATTGGTTCCAACCAATTCCTATACTTAATGCAGCATCAACGAATAAAAGATACTCAATGTATTTGTAAAAACATGGGAGGCTTAATATGCTCCGGGGCTTGCCTTTCAGGAAAGAGGATGGACGGTGGTCAGGGCACTCGGGCAACTCCTCCTCGACGACTGCTTCTTCGATTGCCTGAACCTCGGGCTCCTCCTCTTGGCTCGCTCCCTCGAACTCCAGAAGCGTCACTCCCTCCGGCACACCTATTGCATGAATGCGCAAGATAAATATCATGGATGCACATGAACGAAGTTAGGGATGCTCGGGGAATGCACATGCTTACTGCAGTTCGCATATTCCAACTTAAGCTCTATTCAAATCACTTTAACTTACCAAGTTTATACAACCTAATGTATAATTGCTCATCTTCAGTTAAAGACCTAGCACCTGCATCTAAGCATGTTCTCAAGTTAGGCTAGCACCTAAACGATCAACAAGAACATTGCAGCAAAGCATACACACAAACACTCATGTTTCAGCAAAACAGGGACTATATAGCGGTACAGTAAACTGACCATAACTGGAGATTTACAAATCCAAATGACATGCAACAAGACAATTTGGAAAGCTTATGAAATTGGCTACAATTAATTTTCAGACCTCAAGGCATGATTCGAACTTTTACCAGGTCAAATTCTTTAATCAACAGAAATCTATCTTTCCAAGACAGAGAGCAAGCAAAACAGGAACCTAACTTTAAACAGCTGTAGTTTCTAAACTACTAGGCCAAATGCCATCAAATTTTGACAGGAGCTAGATACATAAATTATCTACAACTCTTGTATTCACCACATTCACAGAAAACCAAAATATCATGGGGAACTTTCAAAAGTCCCCAGATCTATCCAGAGGGACATAATGCAAACGAAATAATTAATAACTTATGATGTAAACACATAATTGGACAAAACTAACTCTACTCACATATCACTCATATCACAAGAGCACCAGAAAGTAGGGCGTTCATCCCCAAAACATTTCTTTTAACACCTTTCTTAATTTATTTAATTAATTAGAGGAAATGGTAAACATATATGAAAACTACACCATTAAATCTACAAAAATTACAGTAGATACTACATGCCCTAAGTAGACTACCATAAAAATTTCCCACCATTTGAGTAAGTATAACAACCTACACAAAAATGATAAGGCATAATGGCTTAAAATGGCATAATTAGGAAACCTTAGTGAAAAGTGGCAAGCAACAGATTTCATATTTTTACTAGCATCCTTAAGGTACTAGGATACTACCCACCAAGTTTCATGGTCATAGGATTCCTAGATAATTTACAAAAATTCACCCAAGTATCAATCAGTGATAAAATGAAAATCTATAACTCAAAAACCATACATGCAATGACTCTCAAATTTTAACCAGAACTTCTAATAAGCAAGACTAGCTTACCCACAAAATTTCATAATTTTTGGATCACAGAAACTCAAGATATGATTTCAACAAGTTTGCATGCATTCAAAAACACATTTCAAGTTCCTATTTAATTCATCCAAAATTTCTACATCATGTGCTCAAGACATATTTTTCTTAAATACTAGACTTCACAGTGAGTCTAACAAAATTTGAATCACACCATTTGGATCTACACATTTGGAGTTACAAAATTCACAAACCAGCATCAAAATCTGCATAAATGAGCTAAACTATTTACTAACAGTCACTGGTAAGCGGGGTCCACATGTCAGTGGGTCCGCTTGTCAGCGACAGCGAAGCAGAGCACGCTGCCAAGTGCGACGGCGACCGGCGAAGCTCGCCGACGGCGAGGACTCCGACGACGATGACGGCACCAACGTGACTACCTCGACCTCCCGCATCGATTGACATCCAAATCGTAAACTCTACCGGCCTCTAGGTACGCCGGCCACGGAGCTCGGCGGCTCGGCCATGGCGCACGGCGACGTGCGGCCATGTTCTGGCCTGGCTGGACCGGCGTGGGTGGTGACATCATCACCCGAGCATCAGCGCGTGACGGAGAAGGCTACACGGGAGCTAGGGAATGAAGAGAGGAGCGGTGCAGTGATGGCCACGGCGAGCTCCAACTCCGGCGAGGTCTGGACGGCGGTGAAAAGCTAAATGTGACCACTACCTCGGTTCATGGGCCCAACGGCGTGCTGGACGAGCTAGGTGAGGTGACGGCGGAGCTGTGGGCTAACTGGAGGCGGCGATTTTGCGGTGGCGAGTGAGCTAGGCAACGGCAGAGCTCGCTCGACAACAAAGGCGGAGCGGCGCTACGCTTCGGCTGTGAACGGGGAAGGCGAAGGAAATGAAAAATGACTTGTGAGCCGGTCGGACAGGCGGGCGTGGGTTCAAGTCATGGCCAGTAGCGCCAGGACAACCACGGCGCGTGGCCTGCGTGGCCAGGCGGCCGGTGACACGCGGCGTACACGTGGCCATCGAGTTCTGAACCTGTCGAACACTGTAGCAGCGTTTCAGTGAACCCGAACGAGCCTGACAGCGTTACATGATGGCCCTTCTTCTCCTAATCCGTTGGTCATTAGCGAAAACAGTCAAGATGAAAGTTGTAGCCCGTACTTCCATCTTCAATTTCTATTTAAGTACCAAGGACTAATTCTCAACAGATACAGAGTAAAATCAAGCCAAAGTCAGCTCCTTCAAACTATAATTGCAATCAATACTTAGAAAATTTTCAAAGTTTCAAAATAGATCTCAAAACTGACTTGTGGGACCCTTTTGAGCATGTTGTGCACATTTTCATGAGCTAGTCATAAAATAACTTTTGTTCCTTATAAAATTTGCTACAACTTTTCTTTAGGTTGCTCAGATATGCAAACACTCTAAGCTACACTTTTTAAACAATCAAACAAAAGAGTTCAGGGGTCAATGCAAGTCAAACCATGACTTGAAATCATAATTAGGCAACATGGTCAACATGAACAATGTTCGAAATGACATTCTAGGTGTCACTAAGTTGTTTAAGAGAATTATTAGCCACACCACACATTGGTCACACAAGAATCAAGCACTGTATGTACTGAAACAATGAAAAACCAATGAAATGTTACATTTTTTTCATAGTCATGTTTCCCATGTTTCATGATCTTGTTGCATGGTACTAACTAACCATGTTTCACTAAAGTGAGTTGCACATGTTGCACTTAAGTGTTGCACACTTTTTATTTCATACAAGAAACAACACACATGAAACATGCAACATGTTGCCATGTTTCAAACTCATGTTTCATGTGATATAAGCTTATGAATGAATGAATGATGCTCATGTTCAGGAAATGCAAGTGCAAATGTGGAAGGCAAACACCTGGGGTGTTACAATTTTGAACCAACGTGATATTTAATTGGAGAAAAAGTGATTTTGACATGATTATGATGTTGTTATTTTCTAACCAACGTTGTTAATAACAATATCGTAATTTTAATGATTTTATGCATTATTTTTATTTCTGCCCAACGGTGATGTAGATTTAATGTATAAATAGTTGTATGTTTTAATTTTGACCAATGTTGAAATCAAGGCATGCAATTATTGTTATTGTTTATGTTCTCACTCTATATGAATTATGTTTTCAGGCGGATACAACTTGATGGGTTGTATCAAAGAGATCCCCACTCTCAAAGGTGACAACTACACAGAGTGGAAGAAAAAGATTGACCTGGCCTTCATCTTGGCTGAGGTGGACTGGGTAGTCACCTCACCGTGTCCCACTGAGTCTGTGGCACTGGTGAGGGAGACAAACGAGGCTGATGCCGCTTGGGCAACTAGAGAGAGGGATTTTGCATCCCAAAAGATGTCCTATGACTTTAAGCATAGGAATTGGGTCACTGCCAACAAGAAATGTTTGGCTGTGATAAAGAACACGATTGAGCCTGCAATTGTGGGCTCAATCCCAGAGTGTGACACGGTCACTGAGTACCTCGATAGAATAAAGTGTCAGTTCACTAGCTCTTCAAAGACATATGCTACCCAACTGATAAAGCAGCTGGTGACAGAGAGGTACTCTGGATATGGTGGCATAAGAGAGCACATACTAAGGATGAGCAATTTGGCATCCAAGCTAAAACCAATGGATCTAGCTCTCAAGGAAGAGTTCCTTATACATCTAATTTTTGCTTCCTTGCCAAAGGAATTTGACACTTTTGTTGTCAATTACAATATACAGCCCGAGAAGTGGGACTTAGAGAGGCTCATGACTATGTGTGTGCAAGAGGAGGAGAGAATGAAAGGTGCCAATGGTGGCACTATCAATTATGTGAAAGACAACAAGAAAAAGAATAATAATGCTAACTCCTCCCCAAAGTCAAAGGGAAAGGGTCCCATGCTGCATTAGCCTCAGCAGAACAAGTTCACAGTAGAGAAAAACCAGTGTCTCTATTGCAAGAAGACGAGACATTATAAGAAAGATTGTTCCGATTACTTAAAGATGATCATGGCAAAGAAATGTGAGAACATTATTACGTTCATAAATGAATCCCTATATGTACAGTATTCGAAATCTACTTGGTGGATTGACTCAGGTGCAACTGTTCATGTTGCTAATTCCTTACAGGGATTCTGTTCGACGAGGACTACGCAAATAAGAGAAAGACACGTTAAAGTTGTAAGTAGAGTCCGAGCAAATGTTGAAGCAGTTGGCGATCTTTCTCTAGACCTTGCTGATGGCTTCACACTTTTACTTAGAGATGTACTTTATGTTCCCTCTTTACAGAGAAACTTGATTAGTGTTTCATGCTTGGATAATGATGGATATGATTGCCATTTTGGAAATGACAAATGTAAGATAACATTTAATAATGCATGTGTTGGTCTTGCTATCTTACAAAATGAGCTTTATTTGTTATCACTACGTGATGATGTGAATGTTGTATGCGATGATGGGAATGTTGCATGCGACAATGAGAATGTATCCTCGTCTATGGATGTAAACAGAAAACAAAAGAGAGCTCACGATGTGTTGTCGAAATTATGGCACTGTCGTTTAGGCCATATTTCGAGGGAGAGAATAGAAAGACTAGTTAAGAATGATATTCTTCCTCCATTAGAGTTCTCAGATTTAGAACAATACAGAGAATGTATAAAAGGAAAGTACGTAAAGTAAATTAAGAAAGATGTGTAACGAAGCGCAGGAATTTTATAGATTATTCATACAGACATCTGTGGTCCATTTCCTGTAAAGAGTGTGGATGGTTATGATTCGTTCATAACATTCACAGATGATTACTCCCGTTATGGCTATATTTATCCAATCAAAGAAAGAACAGAAGCATTGGATAAATTTAAGATATTTAAGGCAGAAGTTGAAAACCAACACAATTTAAAGATTAAGATAGTCAAGTCCGACCGTGGGGGGGGAGTACTACGGTCGGCATACCCCATATGGCCAAGTTCCTAGACCTTTTTCAAGGTTCTTACAGAGTTACAGGAGAATGTTGTAGTAGCCTAGTATTCTACACCGGGCGAACCTCAGCAGAATGGAGTAGCTGAAAGACTGTAACACCCCGGTGTTACGATCCTATTTAGCGCCATGTTTTAGGCCTCAGAAAATTTCAGAAAACGATTTTCTCGGATTTTGAAATTTGACTTATATTTAAAAGTATCACTCGTGGCGAGTTATATTGAACTGACTAGTGGAGTAGCTCTTGCATGTTAGTCCGAAACCAAAAAGTTATAATTTTCTAAGTCGGAAACGATTGACAATGATGTGTTAGCATTTAAATTCTCACTAAATTCTTAAACACTAACTTTATATTATTGTATCGCTGGTTGTATCATCGTAAGTGTTTTGGTGTGGAGTGGTTCGTAGAATGGTTGGACGTAGCGGGGTTATCCCAAGAATGGCTCGAAACTCTTAGAACACATGAAGAACTACGTTCGGTGCTCTATTCGCGAACAGGCGCGCTGTGCGACGAACTCATGTTGGCTTTCTCGTATCTTTTACCCTAGTCGCTCTTTGGTCGCGTCGGGTGTTTCCCTAGCAAGCTGGTGGCACGGAATTTGGATTAGTGAAGTTGGCCGAACCTTAACCTCGCTGTTTGGTGGCCTTGGCATCACTTTAAAAAGCGTGCACAGCACTAGTTTCGCCCGTTTGGCCTTTGGGCCGCGGTCACCATGCATCTCTGCACGCTTTGGCCGTGTTCGGCTGAGCGCTGGTCGTGCCGAGCCACCGATGCCACGCTGCCGTCCCCACTCGCTTGGTTGCCATCTGCCGTGTCTTGCCCTGCTGGCCAGCCTGTGGACGTCGACTGCACGCCGGGCCCGATAGGGTCGCGTCCGCTCTCTGCCGTGCGCAAGCTGGCCAAACGTGGCGCTATTGCCATTGACCGCACGCATTCACAGCTTTTGGTGCTATCCGTGCTAGCCGACGCGCCTTGTTGGCCACGTTGTGCCACGGGCGCCCTACCCCCACGCCCTGATCACTCGGTTAGTCAGCTCGCCGACCCGCTCTGCTCTGTGCTTTTAAGTCGTCTCGTCATCTCCAGTCACCATGGCCGCTTTTCCTTCCCTTCCAAAATTCATCGTGCACGGAGCGTTTCCCTCCAATTCCTTGCACGCACTGGTGCCCGAGATCTTAAACTTACCACTGTCGTCAACCGTGGTGGAAATCGTCCACTAGCGGGCGTGCGCAAAGCATAGCCGTCGCCGCCGGTGAAAGGTCAAGATGGCGACTAGAGGGGGGGTGAATAGTCCTTTTTAAAACTTAATCGCGTTGGCTAACCGAAACAAGTGCGGAATTAAAACTATCGATCTAGCCAAGACTACACCCCTCTATCTATGTTCTTTAGCACCTTTCAAATATACTAATTAAGCAATTAAGGTGCCGGGCTAGCTAGAGCTCACCTAAGCAATTCTAGGAGCAAGGTCACACAAACCTATGCCACTAGTACTTATGCGACAAGGGAGCTCCTACACATGCTAGTAAGCAAAAGCACAAAGCCACCTAAGCTCACTAGCAATGCTCAATAACGAGGCAATCAATGCCAAATTTAAAGAGCGCAAATACTTAGCTACACAAACTAAGCAATGTGACTAACAAGGTTACTCAAACCAAATTAGCCACGCAAGGGAGCTACTTCTATGCTACACAAGCAAGAAGGTAACTAATATGCTACACAAGCAAACTAATTACAAGAGCAACTACACAAGCTTAATATATATGAAAGTAAATGCAAGCTTGTGTAATGGGGATGCAAACCAACCGAAAGAACAAGGTTGACACGATGATTTTTCTCTCGAGGTTGACGTGTTTGCCAACACGCTAGTCCCCGTTGTGTCGACCGCTCACTTGGTGGTTCGGCGGCTAATTAGCATCACCCGCTAAGCCCACACGTTGGGCGCCGCAAGAACCTACCCCTTGAGTGAGGGTAGCTCAATGACACGCTTTACTAGAGTTGCTCTTCGCGGCTCCCATAGGGCGAGCACAATGCCCCTCACAAGCACTTCTCCGGAGCGCCGCACAACTTCTTGCGGGCTTCGACGGAGACCACCACCAAGCCGTCTAGGAGGTGGCAACCTCCAAGAGTAACAAGCACCACCGGCTTGCAACTCAATCACCTAGTGCCACTCGATGCAACCTCATGATGCAATCGCACTAGAATCGCTCACTCACACAATCGAATGGTCACTATCAAGTATATGTGTGATGGAGGGCTCCCAAGCACTCACAAGCATGGACACTAAGTCCCCATAGGTGCTCAACCCCAGCCATGGACGAGGGCCACTTCTATTTATAGCCCCAAGGGCTAAACTAGCCATTACCCCTTCACTGGTCAAATGTCGGGACGACCGGACGCTCCGGTCCAATCGACCGGACGCTGGACCTCAGCGTCCGGTCGTGTGATGCACGCCACATGTCCCCTCCTTCAAACGTTGTTCACTAGATCTCAATGGTCATCTGTCGATCGGACACAGCAGCTTCAACTGACCGGACGTTGGACCCTCAGCGTCCGGTCGTTTATAGTAAGGTACCGACCCTGACCGGACGCATCTGGTTGGTCATGATCGGACGCAGCCCCAGCGTCTGGTCACTCTCCAGCTTCTGCTCTGCCTGCGTCACCATACGTCAGCTCTGACCGGACGTAGGACCCCAGCGTCCGGTCACTACGTGACCAGTGTCCGGTCCACTCTGTGAGGCCCTGTCTTTTCTGTCTAGGGCACCGATGGCACCATCGGACTGTCCGCACTCTACGGGCGGATACTCCGCCGGTGGAGTTTCACCTTTCGCCTCCATTTCTTCACCGAGTTGATCCACATCAACTCCAACTTCATCTCCTTTGTAAATGTGCCAACCTCACCAAGTGTACACCACCATGTGTATGTGTGTTAGCATTTTCACAATCATTTTCCAAAGGATTAGCCACTCAACTTGCCACGCCACTCGATCCTAGCAACGATGCAAAGTTAGATCACTCGAGTGGCACTAGATGACCGATATGCAAACAAGTTTGCCCCTCTTGATAGTACGACCATCTATCCTAAATCCGGTCATAAACTTCTCTACACACCTATGACTGGTGAAATGAAATACCCTAGGTTATACCTTTGCCTTGCGCATTCCATTCCATCTCCTCCAACGTCGGTGCAACACATGCACCAACACGATCAACAATGATATGATCCACTTCATATCATCACGTGATCATATTGGTTCATCGATCTTGACTTTACTTGCTCTTCACCATTGCCATCGTCCATCGGTGCTAAGTCTTGCTTAAGCTTCACCGTCACGCGGTCCATCACTCCAAAGCCTCCGACTTGCCCTTCACGCTTGTAACCGGTCCATCAAGCCAAGTCTTGTCTTGATCTTCTCCACCTTGATCACATGACTCAATGTCATGTCTCATTTGCAATAAGCTCCTTCATCATCACATGTGTGAGCTTTGCAACATCTCCAAGCCATTGTCACCTTCATGGCATATGTTGCTCACACACATGTACCTGTGGACTAATCACCTGTGTATCTCACATGAACACAATTAGTCCACCTAAGTTGTCACTCAATTACCAAAACCAAACAAGTACCTTTAAGCCGGTCAGTTGGCCGCTGGAACAGAGTGCGATTGGGGGTAGGGCCTTCACCGTCGGTAATGGTTCAATTGGTGGCATCAGTAGTTGTGATTTGACCTCCTCTATCTGGTGCTCATCTCAGCTTGGTCAGGACCTTCACCGGCAATGAGCTGACATGACCGCGCCACGCTCAGAGCACCGCCGCCCTTCACCGTGCACGTGGCCATGCTAGCACGGGCTGTTTCGGCTCCTGACGACACCGTAGTCGTGTCCGGGGTAAGGTCCTGATGCTCACCCATATTTTTGTTTCCATCTCCGACGTCGTAGGTTGCCAGAGCGCGCACACCATCGCCGACATCTATGTCTGCACGCGGACAGACATGCCCTGCACAGCACCATGGGCCTGCGGGGTCCTGTGTAGTCGCGCTTAACCCCCGATGGCCCTGCGCCTCTGGCAGTCACCCTTCCGGCGCCACCATGCCCTCCCCCGCCGGTTTGGCCGCCGCCGAACCGCCCCCTTGCTGGTGCTCTGCTCTGGAGTCTTCGTGGACCGGGGTTTCTAAATAGCAATAAGTGTAGGGGGTTATTCTGGAGAGATAGAGAGAGTATTAAATAGCGCAAATCAGATTTGGCGATTAGGCAATCGTAGAGGGGGTTTTCTGCAACAACGCGCCGTGCCCTGGGTCTTCCTGCATGGGCCAGCCTCATGCCGCTGCTGGCGCTTGGGCCGAGCACTGTGCGCTGGGCCGCACGCCCGCCTTGGGCCCCTCGCGCCCCGCCTGCCTAGGTAGGCCACGCCGGGCCAATTTGCTGGGCCATGCGCCCGCGCCTGAGCAGCACATGGGCCTGCTGGCCGTGCAACCACCTGGGCCACGTGCGCGGATTTCCGAGTTGGGCCGATTAAGTAGCTGTTGGCCCTTTTTAGATTTCTAAGGCATTGGTCGATTTAGTTGATGAAATAACTTGTAAAAATTGTAGTAAATCAGAGAAAAATCATAAAATGCCAAACCAGTTTGGGTGAGTTCCAAAAATCATGATCCATCCAATAGTGTAATTTGTTCACATAGTTTGATGATATTTTTAGGAGCTATATAATTAAATTGGGATACTTAAAATTTCATAAAAGGTGAACTTGTAGGAATTTCCGGGATGAATCGGTAATAGTGTTGACTCTAAAAATTTGACAGTAAACTACTAATATTATTATCTACTCACTGTAATTTTTGTAGCTAAATAATAATTAGTTTGCTAGGTAGATAATGATGCTCTATTTCGAATAACGATTAAATCGATAGAATGAAATAAAGAAACAACTTGGGTTTATATAACTAAAATAATTGTTGGGAAATAACGTCTTATTCGTTAACATGGATATGTAGCCTAAGTACGGTCGTCGTTAGAACTAGCCCGTTAACTCGAGAGGTGTACGTCGTATTTTACGAGTCACGATTGTAGTTGATTAATTACATCGTTGCATTGCATCTCATATAGGTACGATGATGGATCAACGGATCGATTGAAGGATGATAGGACATTCGAAGATGGTGTAATGGTATTCTCTTCAGGAGATGATGTAGTGGGCATTCGATTCAGATGATGTGGATGATCTGAGGATGCAGATACTAACTTTTTAATATATCTTACCCAAGCAAGCCCCGGTGCATAACCCCTACTTTTCTGCAGTTTAAATTATATTTGTGCATTCAGTTTTAAGGAGTTGAATGAAATCCACTTGCATATATATCTTTATCCTATGAGTCTTACTAGTATGACAGGATCGTGTAGAATGCTATGCTACAGGACTCCGGTAGAAGTCGAGTAATTGCCTGTCACTCGCGAGAGATAGGAAATATATTACTGCATTATTATCACTTGGAAAATATAAATGGTGGAAAGAAAAAATGGTGACCGGGTAGGGATATGGTTTGGGTATTGGTGGGTGTAAGAGGTTGTGTCGCCGTGGACACGGGGCATGACTTGGTTACACTGCTTTCCCTGCCTATGTTGGTTAAGGACCGATCATTGCATAAGGCATCTAGGCAAGTCATAGACTTATTATCCCGAGCACATACTTGGGTATGGGAGCTTGGAAGACTTGTTGCTCTCTTGTTGTGGATCCGGCTCTTTCCAGACCGATTGTCAGGGTTTTTATTTTGGTGGAGGAGGTCCTTGCACCGCACTGAGTCCGGGACTCAGGGGCAGGGGCTTGGAGTCCAAGTTTGGACGGGGACCTGGACACCCAGGACAGGAGAGTGATGGGTTGGTCCTGCTTGTGCCTTGGGTACAAGCGGGGCGTGTGTTTTCGGGGTACTCAGCTGGGGGCATTGATTCGCGAATCGCCGGGCGATCCGGTATGGCTTGTCTCATGTTTAGCATCGTAGTAAGAACTGAAAGATGGAAGATGAAAAAGGAACTCTGATTGCTTACCACCTGCTTGAAAGTAGCACAGGTGCTTACATAGAATGGTTAGTTAATGAACCAATGCGGCTATTAATAAAAATCAATTATAAGGACGCACGCTTAGTAATGCTTCCTGCAAATGCAATAAACCCACAAACCAGATAGCCTTGCATATCCTTGGAGTCTTTTCTTTCCTTCTATCGGGTAAGTCTTGCTGAGTACAATTGAGTACTCAGGGTTTTATTCCCCCTGTTGCAGGTGACAGGTGGATGCTAGAGCTGACTCTTGTGTATGGATACCTCCTAGTGGGCTCAGCGAGGATTTCCTTTACGCTGCGATCGTAGTTGTTATTTATAACTCTCACCAAATATTTTTATAAATGAAAGTTCATAACCTGTTGTCATAGTTTACATATCAATACTTTATCATGTCATTAATAGATGTTTATTTCCGCAGTAACTCTGTTCACATGTTTATATTCCGCTGTTCAATTAAATTATTCATAACTCTGATAATATAATTACATTCCGCTATTATAATAATAAATGTTATACTCTGATGTACATGTAAAGTGATGTAAGAAATGGTAAGAATGTTGTAAGCTTTATTCTCTCATTTGTGATCCTGATGGCAAAAATGTGGATTTTCGGGTTCTCTCTTGGGGTGTGCCCGACGAAACCGAGTAATTTAGTGTTCTCCCTTGAGTGCTTAGTGTCTAATGGAAGACAAGCACTCCTGTGAGGCATTAGATTAGGTGGTTCTGCCACAGGTGGTATCAGAGCGCAAATGAGGAAATAAGGCTTTGAAAACCTTTTCTAAACTAAAATTTGACAACAAATTCTTTCAAAAAGTTAGGACGTTTGTATGCGAAGCTATATAAGTAGCCACATTTCTATGGTTATGTATCCAGGATAGATGGCACTTTGCTGACTTAGGTAGGCTTAATCAAGTTTTCTGCAGGTACACTAACTCGAGCATAGTTCGATAGTATCGACTAGCTACAGGGAGAGAATGATGTGCCAAAAATCTGAGAACGGTTGCCCTATATGTTGGCAACAGTGGAAGGACGTATAGGACGTGCATTCATGCATATCCTGTTTGTGCATTGTAGCACTTGTATTGCTTGTAGACACGCCCTCCATAGGTGTCATGCGTGTCGTATTGTGCATGACTAGCTCGTTTCTGTTTCTAGAGTTTGGTCTGCATTGTGGCTTCGTGTTTCGCGTTCGCTGTGGTTCGTGTCGGTCGTGACCCATGTCTCCTCGTATCCCTTTTCTGCGCTCTTGTCAGACCCTTGTCCTGCAGTCGTACTAGTCAGTAATGGCATCTCACGTCGCTCGCCTTGAACGCGTGGAATTTGGTTGATTCGTCGTAGTGGTCTCGCGCGGGAACCCTGGCGAACTGCGCCAGGACCACTAAACGCTCCGCCTTTATAAGCAGAGCCTGACTTAGCCATTGGTATCACCACTCAGCGCACTTTAGCTCGCTTAGCTTTTTCTTGAGCCAGCTTTTCGCTCGGCCTTCCTTGCAACCACCCCTAGAGATGGCAGGAGCCTGGGTTAGTACCTACTGCCTGAACGTTGAGGGTTTTCCTAGAATTCTGCATGCCACTCTACAAAAGCTCGGAGTCAAAGATCGTCTCGAGTATGAGGGCCGTGAGTATGAGGAGCATGGCACCGAGCGATGTGAGGTTACTGTCTACATCGGGAATAGTGAAGAGTTCCCCGACCTCACTAAAGCCTGGAGTGTGACCGCAACCGAGTTTCGCTTCGTGGACACCTACCAGGTTGTGGCCCGCAAAGCCTTGCGGTACCTCTGCCAAATCTATGAGGAGC
Organism: Miscanthus lutarioriparius; assembly: GCA_904845875.1. Classification (NCBI taxonomy): domain Eukaryota; kingdom Viridiplantae; phylum Streptophyta; class Magnoliopsida; order Poales; family Poaceae; genus Miscanthus; species Miscanthus lutarioriparius. Next base: position 129,011 of record CAJGYO010000736.1, read on the forward strand.
CCATTGCCCGTACCCCCATGCGGTTCTTTCCTCCTTTGGACAAGAATAGGAGGGCATGGAGGGCTCGCATGGAGGCCTTGCAAGGGTGGGATGCGCAAGAGGACAGTCCTACCGTGGTGCACTTGACCACGTACCTTCTCGCTCTGGATGAGCAGTACGACCATCAAGCCTTGGAACTAGGGGTGTGCCTTCGGCACGCCGGGGAAGCCGAGATCTTCAACCGGATGCTCCAGGTGTAGCTCACCAAAGCGCATGCCAGCGCTGCAGCTGCTGAGAGCCGAGAGGTTGCCATGGAGGAAGCTCTGAAGAAGGCTAAAGATCAGCATGTCCATCAGCTATAGGTGGCCCATCTTGTCACCAGGGCCGAGCGGAGGATGTTGGCTGCTGAAAGGCAGGATGCCCCGATCTTGGAAGGGATCCCTATCCACCCGTTAGGAAGAAGAAGAACTGGTGTTGTAGCATCGCCAATACCTCCACCCTCGGAAGTGTCAGAAGAAGAGCCCTTGGTTCCTCTCACTCAGCCATTGCCCCGAGAAGATGTAGATCAGTTGCCTTGGGATGCTGTACCCGTAGTAGTAGTGCTTGTTATCGCTGTCCTCCGGTATTGTACTCTTGCTGTTGTTGTCATCCGTAGTGTTGAGATCGTCCGACCATAGGGAATGCTATGTCGTGAATGGGAGACTGGATGCCTGTATGCTGTAACCATATAAGACCGTTGGAACATGCATTTTATTTTGCTATGTTTATTGCGTTCCTCTACCTTAAGTTTCGTTAGACGTGCTTAAAGTTAAGGTGATATTAAGCGGGACACAAGAAAGGTTGCCGTTCAGATATCAGTGAACCAGTCGTGATTGGAGAACATTGAACACTATATCAACTAATTGTGGATGCCCCAACAGAACACTTGAATCTCTTTAAACCAAATCCGCCGTTGGATTTGAATTCCTTGTCCCTTGTTGTGAAGGGAGCCTTTGTTCTTTGAATTTTTCCCTTGCTATACTCCCCTTATTCTGTGGTCTATGACCCCACCGCCTTCATGGCGTGTAAGTTCGTAGTAGTTGCCTGGTTAAAAGCTTATGGTGCCACGACGAAACTGAGGGCTCCTTGTGGAACAGCTGCCACATGTGACGCTGCTTGGCACGCGCTGGTATCGAGGTTGTTGACCAAGTATCTTTACCAAGTTACACCACCGTACCGTTTTGTTTTAAAAATTTTCTCCTTGGAAATGTTCAGGTGTTCAAATGGGAAATCCACAATGGGTTGATGACATGGTGTTCTTTCAAGGTAACCAAGAGGAGGTGGTTTTGGAGGAAGAAAGTATGACATGGTCTCAGCCTACATGAATGACGGATGTGGTCGAGTAAAGGAAAGAAAAAGAAGAGTAGTACGGAAAGTTAGCCTCGGGTAGTCAGGAGTGATTGTAAAGGTCTGAGTGGATGTCATGTCCTAAGCCCTGTGTTTAGTTAACCACGCTACGCATGTTGGCTCATTTTGCTGTGTGCCCTGCGAACGCCGTCAGTGTCGAGTCCATTATCGTCCCATTTTCGCGTGGCCGCGGCATCGTGTTGCACTCGCTGTCCTTGAGCACTATGCGCTTTTCCTTTTTCTAGCATCCGGTCGGCTCTCGACTCTCACGCCTCGTCCCTCATACCGGACCCCCCTTTCCCTCTCCTTTCTTTCTTCTTTTGGTGACACGTCCGCCCGCATGCAGGCCTCGTCGAGTGGACCTCCCCTTTTCACTCCTTTATTTTTCCCTGCCATTCGCGCAAGAAGCGCACCATGTCTCCGACCTTATCTCCACAGCATGTCCCGTCTGTGTATCCCATCCCTGCCGCATCCGCTTCCGGTGTGTTGCTTCCCATCTCCATTCGCCCCTATAAAATACCCTTGGTCCTTCCTTTTCCTCTTCATCCCATTCCCTCGCATTTGGAGCAGAGCTACGAGATCCAGTCGTCACTTGTGGAATTAGGTTCGTTAGTTAGAGGTGAGGGTGTAATCTTAGGAGAAGAAAGGATTTTGTTTGTTGAAGAAGTTCAAGTTCCCTTTGGTTAGTTGGTCTTAGGGTTCACGATGTTTGAGTTTTGGGAGTCCTATTTCTGGATCATATGGTGCTATGCCATGTTTTGGATAATCATCTTCTTGTTGTTTCTCCATTGTCCTCGTCTATCTTGACTTCTGGAGTAAATCTCAATTGTACCAGGTTGCTCTTAACCATGTATCCCTAAACACTCGTGTGGTTTAGTATTCAAAGTCGTGTAATCTTTCGTGTAATCCCTGATCTACGAAATGTAATCGCGTTTTCCCCTTCTGGTTCTTGCTTTGAATCTTGGGACGAGATTCTCTTTAAGGGGGGTTGGTTGTAACACCCCGGTGTTACGATCCTATTTAGCGCCGCATTTTAGGGCTCAGAAAATTTCGAAAAACGATTTTCTCAGATTTTGAAATTTGACTTATATTTAAAAGTATCACTCGTGGCGAGTTATATTAAACTGACTAGTGGAGTAGCTCTTGGATGTTAGTCTGAAACCAAAAAGTTATAAATTTCTAAGTCAGAAACGATTGACAATGACGTGTTAGCATTTAAATTCTCACTAAATTCTTAAACACTAACTTTATATTATTGTATCGCTGGTTGTATCATCGTAAGTGTTTTGGTGTGGAGTGGTTCGTAGAATGGTTGGACGTAGCGGGGTTATCCCAAGAATGGCTCAAAACTCTTAGAACGCACGAAGAACTACATTCGGTGCTTTGTTCGTGAACCGCCACGCTGTGCCACGAACTCATGTTGGCTTTCTCGTATCTTTTACCCTAGTCACTCTTTGGTCGCGTCGGGTGTTTCCCTAGCTAGCTGGTGGCATGGACTTTGGATTAGTGAAGTTGGCCGAACCTTAACCTCACTGTTTGGTGGCCTTGGCATCGCTTTAAAAAGTGTGCACGGCACTGGTTTTGTCCGTTTGCCCTTTGGGCCGCGGTCACCATGCATCTCTGCACGCTTTGGCCGTGTCCGGCTGAGCGCTGGCCGTGCCGAGCCACCGATGCCATGCTGCCGTCCCCACTCGCTTGGTTGCCATCTGCCGTGTCTTGCCCCGCTGGCCAGCCTGTGGACGTCGACTACACGCCGGGCCCGACAGGGTCATGTCCGCTCTCTGCCATGCGCAAGCTGGCTAGACGTGGCGTTGTTGCCATTGACCGCACGCATTCACAGCTTTTGGTGCTATCCGTGCTAGCCGACGCGCCTTGTTGGCCATGTTGTGCCACGAGCGCCCTACCCCCATGCCCTGATCACTCGATCAGTCAGCTCGCCGACCCGCTCTGCTCTGCGCTTTTAAGTCGTCTCGTCCTCGCCAGTCACCATGGCCGCTTTTCCTTCCCTTCCAAAATTCATCATGCATGGAGCATTTCCCTCCAATTCCTTAAGCACACTGGTGCCCGAGGTCTTAAGCTTACCACTACCGTCAACCGTGGTGGAAATCGTCCACCAGCGGGCGTGCGCAAACCATAGCCGTCGCCGTCGGTCAGTTGGCCGCTGGAACAGAGTGCGATTGGGGGTAGGGCCTTCATCATCGGTAATGGTTCAATTGGTGGCATCAGTAGTTGTGATTTGACCTCCTCTATCTGGTGCTCGTCTTAGCTTGGTCAGGACCTTCGCCGACGATGAGCTGACATGACCGCGCCACGCTCAGAGCACCGCCGCCCTTCACCGTGCATGTGACCATGCTAGCATGGGTTGTTTCAGCTCCTGACGACACCGTAGCCGTGTCCGGGGTAAGGTCCTGATGCTCACCCATATTTTTGTTTCCGTCTCCGATGTCATAGGTTGCCGGAGCACGCACGCCATCGCCGACATCTATGTCTGCACGTGGACAGACGTGCCCTGCACGCCACCACGGGCCTACGGGGTCCTGTGTAGTCGCGCTTAACCCCCGGTTGCCCTGCGCCTCTGGCGGTCACCCCTCCGGTGCCACCGTGCCCTCCTCGGCCGGTTTGGCCATCGCCGAACCGCCCCCTTGTCGGTGCTCTGCTCTGGAGTCTTCGTGGACCGGGGTTTCTAAATAGGAGTAAGTGTTGGGGGTTATGGTGGAGAGACAGAGAGAGTATTAAATAGCGTAAATCGGATTTGGTGATTAGGCAATCGTAGAGGGGGTTTTCTGCAACAACGCGCCGCGTCCTGGGTCTTCCTGCATGGGCCGGCCTCATGCCGCTGCTGGCGCTTGGGCCGCGCGCTCGCCTTGGGCCCCTCGCGCCCCGCCCGCCTGGGTAGGCCACGCCGGGCCGATTTGCTGGGCCGTGCGCCCGCGCCTGAGCAGCGCAAGGGCCTGCTAGCCACGCAACCACCTGGGCCGCGTGCGTGGATTTCCGAGTTGGGCTGATTAAGTAGCTGCTGTCCCTTTTTAGATTTCTAAGGCATTGGTCGATTTAGTTGATGAAATAACTTGTAAAAATTGTAGTAAATCAGAGAAAAACATAAAAAAGCCAAACCAGTTTGGGTGAGTTCCAAAAATCATGATCCATCCAATAGTGTAATTTGTTCACATAGTTTGATGATATTTTTAGGAGCTATATAATTAAATTGGGATACTTAAAATTTCATAAAAGGTGAACTTGTAGGAATTTCCGGGATGAATCGGTAATAGTGTTGACTCTAAAAATTTGCCAGTAAACTACTAATATTATTATCTACTCACTATAATTTTTGTAGCTAAATAATAATTACTTTGCTAGGTAGATGATGATGCTCTATTTCGAATAACGATTAAATCGATAGAATAAAATAAAGGAACAACTTGGGTTTATATAACTAAAATAATTGTTGGGAAATAACATCTTATTCGTTAGCATGGATATGTAGCCTAAGTACGGTCGTCGTTAGTACTAGCCCGTTAACTCGAGAGGTGTACGTCGTATTTTACGAGTCACGATTGCAGTTGATTAATTACATCGTTGCATTGCATCGCATTACATCTCATATAGGTACGATGATGGATCAACGGATCGATCGAATAATGATTGGGCATCTGAAGATGGTGTAATGGTATTCTCTCTAGGAGATGATGCAGTGGGCCTTTGATTCAGATGATGTGGATGATCTGAGGATGCAGATACTAACTTTTTGATATATCTTACCCAGGCAAGCCCCGATGCATAACCCCTACTTTTCTGTAGTTTAAATTATATTTGTGCATTAAGTTTTAAGGAGTTGAATGAAATCCACTTGCATATATATCTTTATCCTATGAGTCTTACTAGTATGACAGGATCGTGTAGAATGTTGTGCTACAGGACTCCGGTAGAAGTCGAGTGATTGCATGTCACTCGTGAGAGATAGGAAATATATTACTGCATTATTATCACTTGGAAAATATAAATGGTGGAAAGAAAAAATGATGACCGGGCAGGGATATGGTTTGGGTGTAAGAGGTTGTGTCACCGTGGACACGGGGCATGACTTGGTTACACTGCTTTCCTTGCCTGTGTCGGTTAAGGACCGATCGTTGCATAAGGCATCTAGGCATGTCACAGACTTATTATCCCGAGCACATACTTAGGTATGGGCGCTTGGAAGACTTGTTGCTCTCTTGTCGCGTATTCGGCTCTTTTTGGACCGACTGTCAGGGTTTTTATTTTGGTGGAGGAGGTCCTTGCACCGCACTGAGTTCGGGACTCAGGGGCGGGGGCTTGGAGTCCCAGTTTGGACGGGGACCTGGACACCCGAGATATGAGAGTGATGGGTTGATCCTACTTGTGCCTTGGGTACAAGCGGGGCGTGTGTTTTCGGGGTACCCAGTTGGGGGCATTGATTCGCGAATCATCGGGTGATCCGGTACGGCTTGTCTCGTGTTTAGCATCATAGTAAGAACTGAAAGATGGAAGATGGAAAAGGAACTTTGATTGCTTACCACCTGCTTGAAAGTAGCACAGGTGCTTACATAGAATGGTTAGTTAATGAACCAATGCGGCTATTAATAAAAATCAATTATAAGGACGCACGCTTAGTAATGCTTCCTGCAAATGCAATAAACCCACAAGCCAGATAGCCTTGCATATCCTTGGAGTCTTTTCTTTTCTTCTGTCAGGTAAGTCTTGCTGAGTACAATTGAGTACTCAGAGTTTTATTCCCCCTGTTGCAGGTGATGGGTGGATGCTAGAGCTGACTCTTGTGTGTGGATACCTCCTGGTGGGCTCAGCGAGGATTCCTTTACACTGCAATCGTAGTTGTTATTTATAACTCTCACTAAATATTTTTATAAATGAAAGTTCATAACCTGTTGTCATAGTTTACATATCAATACTTCATCATGTCATTAATAGATGTTTATTTCCGTTGTAACTCTGTTCACATGTTTATATTCCGCTGTTCAATTAAATTATTCATAACTCTGATAATATGATTACATTCCGCTATTATAATAATAAATGTTATACTCTGATGTACATGTAAAGTGATGTAAGAAATGATAAGAATGTTGTAAGCTTTATTCTCTCATTTGTGATCTTGATGGCAAAAATATGGATTTTCGGGTTCTCCCCTGGGGTGTGCCCGATGGAACTGAGTAATTTAGTGTTCTCCCTCGAGTGCTTAGTATCTAATGGAAGACAAGCACTCTTGTGAGGCATTAGATTAGGCGGTCCTGCCACAAAGACGCAATCGTACCCTGATGGATATGGTGCGCAGTATGATAAGTTACTCCACCTTACCGTTGAGCCTGTGGATGTAGGCGTTAAAAACCGCCATTCATATTCTCAATAGAGTACCAAGTAAGTCGGTGCCCAAAACACCGTATGAATTGTGGACAGGAAGAGTACCCTCACTAAACCACTTACATGCGTGGGGGAGTCCTACTGAGGCTAAAGTATTTAACCCAAACATTGGGAAGCTAGATCCCAAAATAGAAAGTTGCCATTTTATTGGCTACCCAGAAAAGTCAAAAGGTTTTTGTTTTCTACTGTCCAGACAGACATACAAAGTTTGTGGAAACGAGACACGCTGTCTTTCTAGAGGATGAAATGATGAGGGGGAGCACGCTAGCTCGAGAAATTGACCTTGAAAAGAGGCGGGTGTATGCACCCACTCCGATGATTCATGAGCCATTTTTCTCACTACCTGCTGTCGCTGCACCGATAGTGCAAGATACTGTGGTGCCAGCACCTATTGTTATTTCGTCTGTGGCAACAATAAATGACAATGATGAACCTATTCTTCAGGATCCTGTAGAACCTATTGCCACACATGAGGGGTAGCAACAACAGCCTCAAACAGAAGATGTGCCAAATGTGGAGGCCTCTCGAAGGTCTCAAAGATTTAGAAAATCAGGTATTCCTGTTGACTATGAAGTATACAACACTGAGGAATTTCAAATGGAGGATGATCCCACCTCATTTGAAGAAGCCATAAGAAGTGATCATTCATCAAAGTGGCTTGAGGCCATGGAAGATGAAACAAAATCTATCAATGGCAATAAAGTTTGGGACTTGAAAATAATTCCTAAAAGAGCCAAAATAGTAGGCTATAAATGGGTCTACAAAACAAAACTTGACTCTCAAGGGAATATAGAGAGATATAAAGCGCGACTTGTGGCAAAAGACTTTACGCAAAGAGAAGGCATTGATTACAATGAGACATTTTCTCTAGTCTCATGTAAGGATTCCTTCAGAATCATAATGGCATTAGTGGCACATTACGATTTAGAATTACATCAGATGGATGTAAAGACGGTATTTCTCAACGGGGACTTGGAGGAAAATGTTTACATGGCACAACCGAAAGATTTTGTCATGGAAGAAAAAGAATGAATGCGATGCCGTCTAAAGAAATCCATTTATAGATTAAAACAAGCTTTAAGACAGTGGTACATGAAGTTTGATCAGGCAATAAGGAATTTTGAGTTTAAAGAGAATGTAGAGGACAATTGTCTCTATGCAAAGTTTAAGAATGGGAAGTTTATCTTCCTTGTCCTGTATGTGAATGATATCTTACTTGCTAGTAGTGATGTCAGTCTACTACTGGAGACAGAGAAGTTTTTGTCCTCAAAATTTGATATGAAAGATCTTGGTGAAGCTTCCTTCGTTCTTGGGATCGAGATTCACCGAGATAGAAGTAAAGGAGTATTATGACTGTTACAAAAGACATACATAGAAAAGATCTTAAAAAAATTAATATGCACAAATGTAGTCCCTCACCTGCTCCTATACGGCGACAGATATGGGGATTTTCAATGCCCCAGGAATTAGTATGAGATCAATCAAATGAAAACGGTTCCATATGCTTCAGCTGTCGGAAGCTTGCAATATGATCAAGTATGTACGCGCCCTGACTTGGCATTTGTTACTGGATTACTTGGCAAATTTTAGAGCAATCCTGGAACAGAACACTGGAAATTAGTAAAGAAAGTCTTGCGTTATTTGTAAGGAATGAAAAGCCTCATGATGACGTATAGAATATCATATTCACTCCATATAGTGAGATATTAAGATTCTGATTATGCGGGAGATGATTAAAAATCCACGTCTGGATATGTATTCACTCTCGCAGGGGGAGCTATTTCATGGAAAAGCTCAAAATAAACCGTCACTACATCGTCCACAATGTATGCCGAGTTTGTAGCGTGTTATGAGGTAACGGGGCAAGTGAACTGGCTAAAGAAGTTCATACCCGGTTTGAAGGTGGTTGACGACATCTATAGACCACTTAAGTTATACTGTGATAATAATCCGGCAGTACATAATGCTCACAACAATAAGTCAAGTGGTGCTGCCAAACACATTGACATAAAGTATTATGTTGTGAAAGATAAAGTCCGGGATCATGTCATAAGTCTTGAGTATATAAGTACCGAAAAGATGCTCGCGGATCTGCTTATAAAAGGCTTACCACCCAACGTGTTCAAAGAATATGTAGCCGGCATGGGTTTAAGGGAAAACATATAATTCCTAGACAAAAGAAGGCTCAAAGTTAAGTATATATTTCAGAACAGAGTGGTGTGTTGTAGTTGTTAAATCTATCGGCAATTGACCGTGACGATGAAACATGCTCTATGCGTTAATCTGTAATGGAATGAACAAAAGTAAATGATATGAAATTGAAAGATGGTAGGAGATAAAGGGGAAGATTGTTAGATTGATCTCTAATCCCAAACTGAGCCCAACGGTCTAGTTAGGCCTTTCATCCGCGCCCTAATCAGAGACGTCCAACCCACTATGTCTGGAGGGCCCTGTCACACTGTGCTATATATAGAGGTGGGGGGCGGCGGCTTTGAGTACGAGGTTCGCCTGAGCCGAGCTCCCCACCGAAACCTAAACCCTAATCCCGATTAGAGAGGGGCTCAGCTAGTGACGGGAAGCCACCAGCCGCGCCGCCCCGCTCCACCGACGTCGCCTCTTCCCCGAACGTCGCTGTCTGTGCGCAGACTTCACCGATGAACGAGATGACGGCTTCTGGATCATCTCCCTCTGCGGTGTCAGGTTCGACACGTTCTTCTTCTATTCCTCTCTGTCCCTCTACTCTCGATATCGTATTCATAGTATAGAGAACCCGCTAGACCTAACCCTAGATGATCTTTTTAATCTCAACAATAACTACTATATAAATAGACTAAAAGATAGGCTACAAAGATTCTTACAACCTACAACCAGATGTATTATTAGCCTTCCTCTCAGAGCGTCCACGGTGACATTAGAGACGTAGCCGGATGAGTGAGAGAATAAACGCACAAATATTTTAGTCTCTTTACTACCCGCAGGTCTCTGGCCCATCTGTTCTCCTTACAGTTTATTGAGCTACATGAAATCGCTTGCCGATTTGTTCGGAGCTAGCGAGTCCTCTGTCTTTTTTTTTCACCTCCCACGTTGGATGGATGCACAGTCAGATAGCTACATAGCTGGTTGTCGGGAACGCCCTAACAGGCCGGTAACGTACCCAAGTGACCTGAGGGGATAAAGCATATCACTAGTATGTTTTGTTCTTGTGTATTTTATTTCGACCCTCTAAATAAAATATGATATAAGTCATTCTTGAAAACAATACAATAAAATCTAGCACGGGGAATAGCCTAAGAACTAATTATTAGTTATTGGCTACTGGGTTTTATTACAAGGCCAATTCCAATAAAGCCTTGTTCTCAGATCTAATCGGATTCGCATTAATTCAAATGTGTTGAGTGAATTTAATAACATCAAAATAAGCCCTAAAAAGTTTTTATATAGCCATTAAATAAGTTAACCCGTTGGTACCGGACGGTCCCTAAGGCCTGATCCATTCTTCCATTCCGCCCTACTCCCGCGTCTCCCCGGCAGCTGCTGCCAGCCAGCCATTGTTCCGGCCGTTTCCATTATCCAATGGCGCTGCCGTTCGTCGGGGTAGCAGACTACGCGGCAGGCAGCAAGATGGAGAGCTTCCTTATTACATTAGTTAGTACTGTTCCCTCCTTGAATTTGGTATGTATATATTGTACAAACCAAAGAAGAATGGCAAAGATTTATTCCTCTTGCTGATTTGAAATGATGAATTTTGCAAATTGGTCTTTGTTTTCTGTCAAGACTCAAGAGACAGACAGACAGAAAGCTAACGGAAACTCCCTTTATTTTTCTTACTCGAAAACCAATCAACCATATATATTCATCCATTCATCCACCATCGTCACTGCTTGATGAGGTTGGTGATGGCGGTGGCTATGATGGCAATCTGCACCGAATCAGCGTTGCGCTGGGCCAACGGCTGCGGGACGGCGGCCTTGGCGTTGGCGAAGGCGGCGTCGCATTGCTTCGTGAGAGAGATGGCCTCGGCGAGCCTCTGCTTACCTGCGGCGTACGCCCGCTTGTTGATCTCGTCCTGCGCGCTGGCGAAGGCGAGGCCGACGCCGGCGTAGAGCTTGGCGCACTGGGCAAGCGCCGGCGACGGATGGCTGGCCTCCAGGGTCTTGATGTCGTCGGCTGCGAGGTCGGCGCTGTTGACACCGACGAGGGAGGCCACCTTGGCCAGGCCCCAGGTATCGGCGTCGGGGCTCTCACGGTGGTGACCGAGCTGCGACAGGCACAACTGCAGGTTGACGCGGCTGTCGCCGGCGGCCGCCGACTTGCAGGTGGCGTCCACCGTTGCGTCCACCACGGTGGTTGCCACTGCCAGGGCAAACGCGGCGGCGAGGGCCACGGCGCTCCTCACCATCTCCTCCTTGTTGTGTCTGGTTGTCGTGTGCCTGTTGTGGTTGTGACCCCTACTTGTGAGCAGATGGAAGGGAACATGACACGGACACGGTGGAGAAGAAGTGTCCCAAAAAAGGAAAAAGATCACGACTTGGACGCTCGGCCGCGAGTGCTACTCTAATTTTCCTCTTTTTTTTTGAATGGGCTGGGCTGGTCTGGGCCGACAAACAGTCAAAGCGGCGGCAACGGGCCGGCCTCCTAAGTCCTTCCTTATATGGGCTGAGTTTTGCTGGGCTGGCCCTGACATTGAAGGAACCTCGTCCTCCCGTCCTCCCCTCTCACCTCTCCCGTAGCCAACAAGCCCGTACCGCCAGAGAGACAGCCTGAAGATGCCGTCGCGTTCGCCGCGGCGGTCGGCCCGGACCCCCCTCCCGACCGCCGCCGAGCCCCCTCCCGGCCTCTTCCCCGCCAGGGAGGACCTCGTCCGCTTGCTCGCCGTCATATCCATCGCCGCCGCAGCCGCCGCGGCCTGCAGCGTCCTCAACCGCCGCCCTGAGCCCTTCTGCGACTCCCCCCAATCGCCCGATGACTACGCCGACGGTACGGCCATCTCCTTCTACAGCTTCCTTCACTCCTCTCCATGCTCTCCTTGCTCGCTATTATAGTATAGCAAAGCAAAGCTAAGGCAAGGCATGCGCAGATTCGTGTCAACCTTGCCCTCTGAACGGGCGATGTGTGCACGGTGAGCTGGAGTGCGTCCAGGGGTTCAAGAGGCAAGGCAAAGCATGCATAGAGGATGGACTGCTCAGCCAAACAGCTAACAAGATTGTAATGCACTTTCCTTGTCTCACTATCTCTCTCTCTCTTCCTTGTATAAGTCGCATGCGCATCTACTAACGCTGTACTGTACCCGTCGTCTTGTTCCTTCTCTACAAATTAAGTCAGAGCTGCTACAGCTAAGGATCTGCAATCAGCATGCTCGTGCTTTATGTGGCCAACCTGCCGAAATCCTGGTCCGTTTTCATCTCCTGTTCCACCTCACCTCATGGCTTTCCTGTCCAGATCTCTTCTAGTATTTGCTAAGGCGGTATATATTTCAATTCCAGTTTCAGGAGCATGATGTCTCAAATGCTATTGATGAACTCTTGTCAAAGATTCCTGCTGGCCTAACTGAGGATGGAATTCAACTTGTAAAAACTAGGGTGCTGGAGAGTTCTCGGGGCTTCTTCAACACAACATTTACTTCCAACAAGTATGCTATCTCGCAACTCTCACCTCCCCACTGACAATACATGCTAGATAGCATGATGGATGCTAATGGTAACCCTCTAAATATTTCCATTTAGAGTCAAAGTATTTAAATGCCCTGAGCTGGTCGTGGAGCTTCATATGCCTCTGGCTTGTCGAGTTCGCCAATGGATCTCTAGAAATACCATCTCTGTGGCAACCTTTTGTATCCTGGTATGCTTCTACCATTGCTATCTTGGGCACGCTGCTTGTTTATAGGCAGCACAAGTGATGATGGAACCCAAGTTTGCAGCACTGCTCTGGATACTGTGGATCATTTACAGGAGGCGGGCATTATCTAATAGAGCTGAACAAATATATGAGCAGGTATGATGTTTTATTTTACCATCCTTTGTTTAGGTTCAATGAAATGCTAATTGTGGCTTATATTTTCGTTACGCTGATGCAATCGGGGTGCTGTTGGTATGTCAAATATGTTTAGCTATACATCTCATGCTTAAGCATCCAACTACTGAGGCAATTTGAGTGTACTTGGATCAGTGAATTACCTTTTCTATATTGTAAGCTAAAACTATTAGTATTGTTGTGTGGTTAAATTTTCTGGGCTTTGAGGTGTACTGACATTTATTTTTATGTGATTTACCAAACATTCCCACCTCCTTTGCTTCTCAAGTGTGAGGGAGGTTGAGAAGGGTGACACTTTCTGTGCATCATAGAGTTCTTCATTCAGTGTGTTGTTTGCATTATTTGGTGTTGAGTTTTTATTTTGCAATAACTCCTTCTGGACCTTCTGGTATCTGTGCCTTTGTCTGCTGTCATTCAGTAGGTATGTGAAATCCTTGAAGATAATGCCTTAAACGCCAAGATTGACAACTCCAATTGTGAGCCTTGGGTGGTTACCTCTTGGCTCAGGGATCACCTGCTGGTTCCTCGAGAGAGAAAGAATGCTTTCTTGTGGAAAAAGGTATTTATTTTGCAATGTGTTTCACCAAATAATTAGTAGCTTTTCTTGGTTAGTGTCGTCTGAATTATTTTGAATAAGAGGTCAAAAGTAAGAACAAAAAAGCATGGAGTTACCGTATTTTGCAATGTATTTCACCACAATTTTAGGTACATGGCAGTCAGGGGCGGATCCAGCAATCTGGCGTGCTCTGGCGACCGCCATACCTCACTGCGAAAACACCACCTCCTCCCCTGCAGATTGCCATGCTTCATGCCATCGTCGGTGCATCAGTGCATGACGAGTCCTACTCGAGGCAAATGACAACTTATCAAGGAGATAGGCTGAAAAGCGACGATTGGAGCCAATGCCTTGAACTTTTGGCGAGTGGACTAGCTAGCTAGGCTTACACAACTTTCCTACACATGAAATTGACAGCCCACAGATGGTGAATAATTATTACTTTATTAGTTGCCATTTTACCAATTCGCTTGGTAGGCCCCACGCTCACCAATTGACCATGGTTTCTTCACACTGCACCAATGGCACCGTGCCACATTCACCAGTTAGTTTTGTTTGTGATTGAAAATTCCGTCTTTAATGTACTAAGAACATCATTTGACATATACCTTAATAAATGGCTATACATATATTTATAAATCACATTATTGTTGTCCCATGCTTTGTTACGCAAATTAGTAATATAGATTCCGCCATAGGTGAATTTTTATTCTGGATCCGCCACTGATGGCAGTGCTGCCTGTGAGCCAAGTAATCTCTGGAGTATTGCCATACTTAAGATAATAAATTATGCTATCAAATGTAATTACTTGTGACATTTACTAAAACAGTGCTTATACTTTCATATGCAGAGATAATTCATGAATCCTCGTATCTTGGATAGTAGTATGAAGTTATGGTTTGAGTCTTATGCTGATTATTATAGTAGTTTAAAACCAATGACTGCTCTTTGCTGCCACTTTATTCAGCATACCCAATTTATCTGTCCATGCCGGTGAAGAATGCTGTTTGGGACACACTTCTAGCTAGCATGCACATATTTGTTATTCGTTGTCATATTTATAAAGAATAATATACGTACATTAATGAGCCTCCAAACTACATCAGAAGGTATCATCTATAGGAAACAAAAATTGATGTGTTCTTTTTTCTCATTTCTGTTTTGACATAGGTCGAAGAACTGATACTAGAAGATTCTCGAATAGATCAATATCCAAAGGTGATTAAGGGGGAGTCAAAGGTTGTTTACGAGTGGCAAGGTACCAATGCAGTTCCGGCTGTTTTTTCTTGGATTCAAAAAAAGTGTTGGCCGTACAACCTGGTGCTGTCTTTTTGGGTGAATCTGTGAACATAAGGGCAAGATACCTGTTCCATGGTTTGATTTCTCACTATATATATATTTTTTTGTCTCTGCTTTTGCAGCAAGTGGCTCACTTAGTGCAAAGATTAAAAAAGTGCAAGGTGCAAGGGTCAAGTCAAGGACTGGTGGAGGTGCGATAAAATTTGCGGAAGAAATGGGTGCTTGCTTGGGTGAGGAGAGGGAGCAGGGCTCATGTGATTTAACACGTGAAGAAAGAAGTAAGGCGAAGCTCACGTGCAGTGATTAGGTTATCTATCTATATGCCTCTGGTCTCTTGAGTGAGATAGAAGTGTTTCTCAAACTAGTCTATGCGAAGGCAGGAGTTACTGATATTGTATACTCCCTCCGGTTCTCTAAAGCAAGTCGTTTTGGACATCGATACGGTCTTTAAGAAACGACTTTGACTGTAACTTTTTGCTATAAAATATTTATAAAATATAGTCAATATATACTTTTATGAAACTACATTTCGAGATGAATCTACTTATATCACTTTCATATTTTCAAACTCAACCCAAAAGATGTTATTTGTAGTCAAAGTTTAAAATATTTGACTTAAGACAACCTCAAAACGACTTGCTTTAGAGAACCGGAGGGAGTATATGATAGGAGTAACAGGTACCGCGGATCGCCGTCACAGTGTGTGCTAGCCTGCTGTTAGGAATCCGATGTTTGTCTTTTGGCAAATTGTGTTGTTGCAACTAGAACGGACAAATAGTCCTAGTCTAGTCATGAGATTGATATGTCATTTAACTTGGGATTCGAATTGAAGATACCCATCATTTTGTATGCAGGAGCTTCATTCGTTGAAACATATATATGGATGTGAATCATATATATGTATTATGTATTATAATACTCCTATATATACTGGAGCTTCAAAATGGGAGGACAACGTATCTTATCTGGGGCAGTGTCAACTGATGAACATGCATGCATGATATGAGGTCACTTGAAGATGCTGCTGAGGGAGCAATCGTCGTGAACACGCCAGATGGTCTCGCCGAGGAGGTTGGCGACGGAGAGGACGGTGAGCTGCGGGAAGCTGTGCAGGTGCTGCACCGGCACGGTGTTGGTGATGATCACCTCCTGGAAGAGGCCGCTGGAGAGCCTCTGCTGCGCGGGTGGGCTGAAGACCGCGTGGGTGCTGCAGGCGTACACAGCTCGCGCTCCCTCCTTGTGCAGCAGCTCGGCGCCCTTGGAGATGGTCCCGGCCGTGTCGATCATGTCGTCCACCATGACGGCAACCTTTCCCCTGACATCACCGATGAGGTTCACCACCTCGGCCTGGTTGTGTCCCTGCCGCCTCTTGTCGACGATGGCCAGCGGCGCGTCGGAGAGCTTCTTGGCGAAGGCGCGCGCCCTGGCCACCCCTCCCACGTCCGGCGACACCACCACGACGTCGTTGGGGCAGATGGTCTTGCTGGCCAGGTAGTCGAGGATGACGGGCTGGCCGTAGACGTGGTCCACGGGGATGTCGAAGTAGCCGATGGACTGGCCCGAGTGGAGGTCGCAGGCCAGCACGCGGTGGGCGCCGGCCTCCGTGATGAGGTTGGCCACCAGCTTGGCGGCGATGGACTCGCGGCCCTGCATCTTCCTGTCGGCCCTGGCGTAGCCGAAGTAGGGGATGACGGCGGTGATGTTCTTGGCGGAGGCCCTCCGGCAGGCGTCGATCATGATGAGGAGCTCCATGAGGTTCTCGTTGGCTGGAGGGCAGGTGGGCTGCACCAGGAACACGTCGCAGCCGCGCACGCTCTCCTGCAGCTGCACGTAGATCTCGCCGTCCGCGAACCGCTTGATCTTGATCTTGCCCAGCTCCATCCCAAGGTAGCACGCGATCTCCTGCGCCAGCACCGGGTTGGCGCTGCCGGAGAAGATGCGCAGACGGCTGCCGCTGCTGGTGCTGGTGACGCCGCGCGGCGCTGGGACTGGGAATGGCAGGGACAAGGACGGAAGGGAGCTGCTGTCGTAGCCGTACCCGTGCATGCTGCTGCTGCTGCTGCACATGATGCGGGCGTGGCGCCGAGGACTAGGACGGTGGTGGGGGAAAAGTGAGGAGGAAGACGATGGGCAGGCGCAGCAAGCTCCGGCGGTCATGGAGCAGGACGCACTGGCTCCAGCCATGCTTCGGTCGCCAGCACCCAGTCAGCAGCGCATCGGCGATCGACTCGACTCAACACCCGCCTTGTTGCTTCATTCCATTGCTTCGGTTTGCTCTGCTCTGTTGGGATTTGGGATATTCATGGTCCGCATGCCATGCCCACTGTCTTCCCTGCGCTCGGCTCCGGAATCTGGATAAGACGACGAGAGGACAGAAACGACAGCGATCTACAGCAGCTTGTTCCTTCCCTTTATGGGCTTTTCCTTCGGCCCAGCTCAGGTAGCACATTCTAATGAAACGGAAGGATAATAAAAACTATCAAGTACATTCGAAAAACCAGGATACAAGACCTCACCGAGACGCCGTTTATGGCGAGCTCTGAGTATTTTTCCGCGATTGTTGTTTTTTTACAACAAACAAGCTTTATTTAACAGCATTCAGCTGTAAGCACCATTACGTTAATGGTTACATACTGAAGTGCCAAAGGTAGTGGGCACTGATGCACATGTGCAGGGTTTGAACAGGTACAAGAGAAATTGAGCGGATTGGATTCTAAATCGCTAAGGTGGTGTTTAAGGGCCAAGATCTAAGGGTGTCATATCGGAGTGTTCGAATAATAATAATAAAACAAATTATATAAGTCCTCAGTAATCCACGAGACGAATTTATTAAGCATAATTAATCCGTCATTAGCACATGTTTACTGTAGTAGCATATTGTCAAATCATGGACTAATTAGGCTTAAAAAATTCGTCTCACAAATTAGTCGCAATCTGTGCAATTAGTTATTTTTTGTCTATATTTAATACTTCATGCATGTGTCAAACATCCGATGCGATAGGGACTAAACTTTAGGGGAGGAACTAAACAAACCCTAAGTGTCTGTCTTGCAAGCAGGTCTGCTGTGTGATTCATATTTCTGCTGACCTTGACTCCAATGCTTGTGCTTCTTCCTTGCGTGTATAGTAGTTCCTGATGATCTGGGTAAATGGCTTTATTCTCCAATCTAGTGGATTAGAATGATCTGAGCTATTTAAGAATTGCACCAGCTGTTGACTATCTGACAAGAAGTTTATGTGGTTTAGTTGCAGTCGATCAGTGACAGTCACAGCCAGAGCGAGAGCCGCAGCCTCAGCCATGAGGACTAATGTGGAGTCTTTCATAGCCGTCTTGATGTAGACATTTTGTGGTGGATGCACCTGAGTATTGATAATGAAGACATCGAGTCGGACCATGAGTTTGTCTGGGAGAGCCGTCATGTGCCTGTACGCCGGAGTTGGGGTTGAATTACTCCCTGCATTGTAAACATTCATACCTGATGGTCTAGGCATATCTAGGGGGTGTTGTCGGTGTTGGTGACGCCTGGTTCAGCTCAGCCGGATTTCCTTTGGTACTGGGTCAGTGGTCTGTATCGTTGCCAACAAGGAGCTGCCTGCATCAGGGACATTGTGTATTTTTTGCCGGTGTGTATTTTTTGGGTTTCCCATTCGCTAACGGCTACTTGCCGAGACGCAAATCAGGGTGTTGTAAACTTCTTGACTCCTTAATGAAATATTCCTTAAAAAAAGACTCCTTAATGAAATAGTTCCTAAAAAACTCCTTAATGAAACACATGCCAGTCCAGTAGCCCCACGATCTGGACTGATTCGATCACTTTGGGTTGCCTACTGCCGCCGAAGTGGATGGAGTTGTCGTTGGATGATCACGAAGACAAAGTTGCCTACTGCCGTGACGTGTTGGACGACACCGAGCCGCGTGACTTCCTTCTCCCTCTACATCAACATCGCTTGGTGTTGTATGTATGCTATTATTTATGTTTGTGAGGATCTATTTGCAAGATGGCTAATAAAATTAAGAGGGGCTGACTATGTCATTAGACACCACAAACCAATTCCCAAATTCAATTTGGTATCCAGAGAGCTAGGGTTCCGTCACCGCTGCCACCACTGTTCGTTGTTGTTGCAGTCGTCCCCGGCTGCTTTCTCACCCCATCTACTCCTCCCCGTAGCCTCCCTAGCCAGCTCCTGTAGGGGGCTCCCGTCGCGCTTATATCTGTACAAGAAGCGCGCGGTTATGGATTGACCGCCCTTCGGCTTCTGCATCCGCGACAACGGCAACCACCTTAGCGGACGACCCCATTCAAAACTTGAACCCTCTTCTCTAAAGGTCATTGAGCAGCTGCCTTCCTCTTCTTCACCTCGGCCTTCCTAGTGTCTGTGACAGCCTTTCCACCACTGCCTTCTCCTGAACAGCCTTCACAAGCTTTTTCAGGACCTCCCGCTACCCGTACTTCACCCCAAATTCCTCGAATATATCCGGTTAAGTCATGGCATACGACCAACAGTAGCAATCCCGGGAAGTGTATTACTACTCCAAAATATCATTGAGAATCTCGCAGGCCAAGCCCTCGACGCGCACAAGAATCTGGGCATCAGTCTCGCCCTTGGACCTTTTAAGGCCATACCTGGGAACGACATGCCATCTGCTTCACCGAAGATCGGCAACTTCACCATCTCGAAGGTTGCCTCCCTTGTAGTATCACGGCCCAAAGGCCAAATCTCAACAACAACAACAAATTCTTGAACCAAGTCCCAACCTTTAGCTGTAACAAACAGCGTACCCAAGGTCTTCTCACAGGCATCTCGTATCTTGCTCCCTTCGGCCTTAACATGAGAAGAAGGCCTCATTTCCTCCAATCTTTGATGCAAGAGGGAACCTAAAAAACTGCATTGCCATTCATATCCTTGGAGTTAAGTCTGGGTCTTCACGTAGAACCAATAGCACATCCAATCCCGGTTACGCTGTGCGTAGTGAAAGGTCCTAAATAGCTAGAGGGGGTGAATAACCAAATAAAAATTCTACAAAACCATTAGAGCAAATTGTTAGACAACAATAAGACGATAATGCAGTTTTGCTCTAGCTCTACAAAGTTGAAAGGTCCTAAATGACTGAAGGGAGTGAATAGCCTAATATTTTTTTTACAAAACACTAGAGCAATTTGATTAGTACAGCAAATGGTGTAATACAATTTTGTTGTAGCTCTACTTAGTGTTGCAAGCCGCCTATCCAAACAATCTAGTAAATTATGATCTGTATGGCACAAAATGGCTATGTCACTACTTCTATACTAGTTGAGCTAGTGACGAATTAGGATCCTATGGGTTCCCCACCGGGCCGACTACTTGGTATTATCCTAGGCCGGCCTAAGGTCCGCTTGAAGATACAGAACAAGGTGGCGTGATCTTCAAGTACTTAAGGACCGACTTAATCGGATACTAAGAGAAATTAGTCTCTATAATAGAACTAGGACTCTCTAATTATAACCGACTAGAACTAGAATAACCGCCTTGCCCTCTGGACTATGTAAAGAGAGGCAGGCGACACCCCTTGTACATCACCTCAATCATAGAATCCAACACAAAGGCATCATGCCGTACTGGACGTAAGGCTATTACTCGATCACGATGGTCCAAACCAGTATAAATCGCTTGTCTTTGTGTTTATCGTCAAGTTCTGCATACGTCGAAGCCCTCTAAACTCTGTTCTAGATAACTCCAT
Source organism: Miscanthus lutarioriparius (assembly GCA_904845875.1). NCBI lineage: Eukaryota > Viridiplantae > Streptophyta > Magnoliopsida > Poales > Poaceae > Miscanthus > Miscanthus lutarioriparius. Next base: position 149,375 of record CAJGYO010000736.1, read on the forward strand.
GAAAGGTTTTTGATCGTCAAACACTGACAGTTGGCGCGTCGGGGAGGGGCTTTCGGCAAATTCGCGATCGAGAGCTCGACAGACCTCGTCATCAACATGATTTTCTCGCCCGCCTCACAGAAATCCCAGTAGTGCAAGCTTTTCTAGATCAATCCAAGGATGTGCTGGGTAATCTCATCGAGAAAATTCAAGATTTTTCGATTTTTGATCCTACTCAGATTCGGAAAGTCTCCAACAAGTTTTAGTTTTACTCTGACTCTACCTCCAGTACCCTACTTTGATTACAAAATTCCACCTCCATCTATCAAGAGTCAAGCCTGGGTACGTCAAGATACGATCAACAGATCCCCTTGGGCGGTGCGCAGCAAGGCCTAGTATTCACATCTACAATAGAAGGCAATATTGTACACTGGCCACTACCAACCTCTCGGGTAGTCAGCACTTTCGTTCCAAGTCGGTTCACCGCTACCAACCTCTGAGGAGCAGGGGTCTACGGAAATTCTTCGTAGTGCCGGCACTGCTGAGTCCGGAACCAATACTACTCTCTGCTATTCTTATAGTCGAGAGATGAGATTTTCATGATGCACCAAGCTTTGCACCCACCTGAGAGGCCTGACGTTCTTCCAGAAGATGAAACTCCGAGTGAGGTCTCTGATGATGATCTAAAGGTAGTCAGGGAATCTGATCAAGACAAGGCGACACACCTTAAAAGAATAGGAACAGGTTGACACACAAGCGTCGTGCTGAACACCGCAGGGAAGCCATGCAACGTTATCAAGCTACTCTCAAGGAGTATGAGGACGAACTTGCCCGCAGGAAGCTAGAAGACGAAGCTGATTGAGACCGCGCTGCAAACTCTCAAAATCAGCACAATGCCAATCAGGACAGCGAGCAAGCTCGTCAGGGGATTTCATGCAATCTGAATCCTGAATTTATTCAAGTCGCAGGCACAATGTGTACACTACTCCATATCAGAACATCATGGCTATGGAAAATGCTCTCGCTGTCATGGTGATCCTGCAATTTGCTCTATTGTAGCTCAATGGGAGAAATCCTGCTCTACAAGAGCAAAGGCGTCTTGCCTCTTAGCGTCTTGGGAGTTAGGCCAATCAAAGTCAAGCTAATCAACGGAGGGGTAGTCAGAATAACCCTCATATGAACCCAGGTGATTTACGCAATCGTCTTCAACATAGAGAAGGAGGTGCGGAGTCTGCATACCGGAGTGGACCTGTGATAGATGGTTTCCCCTGCTTCTCTGACAGGCTCAAGGCTATCCCACTTCCTTACAAGTTCAAACCCTTCAATTATTCCAAATACAACGGGAAGACAGAGCTGTGGCAGTGGCTGTGCATCTACTCAACAGCGTGTGATCTGGCATGGGGACCAGCGACATCAAGGCTCTTTTCTTCCCGATGGCACTCGAATCTATTCGGCTTCAATGGTTCAACAAGCTTCATCCTAGCTCAATCGATAGCTAGGAAGACCTCAAGGCGATGTTTGTTGAGAACTTTGCCAGAGTCCTTACTCGTGGAATGAGCTTAGAAATTGCAAGCAGCAGCCCAAGGAGGTTTTAACTGACCAGACCCTACTGCCAAGGGGGATCGACCTGCAGGGGTGTCTGGTCCAAATCCCAACTCTGGCCGAAGGGGTGCGCCTTGGGTCCGGACCGCACGCTGGGGTGCGTCCAAACCAACTGCGCCGAGTCTGGTTGGAGGCCGCGGGTGCGCGAGGGATGCGTGGCGAGTTGCACTGCCCCGGGCTCTGCTCGTGGGTCCGGTTGAAGGGAGCGGACTGCGTCTGGAGCTGCTCGGTGATCTCTATGTTGATTTCGAGGTGACCGGATGCTACCCCATGTGATCGACCGGACTTTGGTGACGCGTCTAGTCCCGCCCATAGATTTGTTCGTATCTGGTTTAGGAGTCATGGCTTATCAGTCAACGAATAGTATTTTTCTCTCACATTAAATTATTCAACGATATTTTTAGTCATAGCTTATAAGCTAAACCAACCTAAACAAACGGGGTGCATGCTGCTGCGTGCGAGCGCGATTGAGTTGAATTGGAGGCGACGCGGCGTAGGCCGGTTGTTGGACGAGAGCGACCGGACCTTGACTCAGTCCGATTGGCTGAGCCAGACCGATTTTGGACGTAGTTGAGGGCAACGTATCAAGTGCAAACCAACATCTCCGTGTAAACCGTGCAAACCAACTGCGGGGGAGAGGTGGGAGGGGGATTTGCAAAAGTGTAAGTAATCACACTTTTGCAAATCCCCCCTCCCACCTCTCCCCTGCTTTTGCAAATCTCTCCTCCCACCTCTCCCCCACAGTTGGTTTGCACGGTTTGCACGAAGAGGTTGGTTTGCACTAGATATGTTCCCGTAGTTGAGAGCCTCGGGAACTCTCTGTTCCCCTCCGGACCATGCGCGGCTGAAGGGTCGAGATGGCGGACTAGAGGGGGGGTGAATAGTCCTTTTAAAACTTAATCACGTCGGCTAACCGATATAAATGCGGAATTAAAACAATCGGTCTAGCCAAGACTACACCCCTCTATATATGTTCACTAGCACCATGCAAAGATACTAATAAAGCAACTAAGGTGCCGGGCTAGCTAGAGCTCTCCTAAACAATTCTAGGAGCAAGGTCACACAAACCTATGCCACTAGTACTTTAAGTAACAAGGGAGCTCCTACACATGCTAGTAAGCAAAAGCACAAAGCTAACTAAGCTCACTAGCAATGCTCAATAACAAGGCAACCAACGCCTAATTAGAGCGCAAATACTTAGCTACACAAACTAAGCAATGTGACTAACAAGGTTACTAAAACCAAATTAGCCACGCAAGGGAGCTACTTCTATGCTACACAAGCAAGAAGGTAACTAGTAAGCTACACAAGCTAACTAATTACAAGAGCAACTACACAAGCTTAAGATATATAAAAGTAATTGCAAGCTTGTGTAATGGGGATGCAAACCAACGGGAAGAACAAGGTTGACACGATGATTTTTCTCCCGAGGTTCACGTGTTTGTCAACACGCTAGTCCCCGTTGTGTCGACCGCTCACTTGGTGGTTCGGCGGCTAATTAGCATCACCCGCTAAGCCCGCACGTCGGGCACCGCAAGAACCTACCCCTTGAGTGAGGGTAGCTCAGTGACACGCTTTACTAGAGTTGCTCTTGGCGGCTCCTGGGCGAGCACAATGCCCCTCACAAGCACTTCTCGGGGCGCCGCACAAGCTTCTTGCGGCTTCGACGGAGACCACCACCAAGCCGTCTAGGAGGTGGCAACCTCCAAGAGTAACAAGCACCACCGGCTCGCAACTCGATCACCTAGTGCCACTCGATGCAACCTCACGATGCAATCGCACTAGAATCGCTCACTCACACAATCGAATGATCGCTATCAAGTATGTGTGTGATGGAGGGCTCCCAAGCACTCACAAGCATGGACACTAAGTCCCTTGAGGTGCTCCACTCCAGCCATGGCCGAGGGCCACTTCTATTTATAGCCCCAAGGGCTAAACTAGCCGTTACCCCTTCTTTGGGCAGCGGTCGGGCCGACCGGACGCTCGGTCCCGATCGGCCCGGACGCTGGACACACAGCGTCCGGTCACGCGATACTCGCCACGTGTCCCCTGCGTTCAACGGTCATCTTCCGATCCCAACGGTCATCCGCCGACCGGACGCGAAGACTTCAAGCCGACCGGACGCAGAACCCTCGGCGTCCGGTCGCTTCAAGAAGCTCGAGCATGACCGGACGCGTCCGGTCGAGCCTTGATCGGACGCAGCCAGCGTCCGGTCACTCTCCGGCTCTCTGCGTCATATCAGGTAGCGGCCGGGACATGACCCGGCCAGCGTCCGGTCGTTTTAGATCCAGCGTCCGGTCGGTTGACCGACGCTTGACATCTCGCGCGACCAACTCGTTCTCACTCTAACTTCTTCACCCTTGCTCCAATGTGCTAACCACCAAGAATTTGCATCGGCGCCAATAGAAAATAGGCATTCTATTTTCCCGAAAGCGCCGAATCCCGCCTCGCAAGCTCGGCGGGAGGGAGAGAGGGACCCAAACCCATCTCACCCCTGCAAACACCACCTCCTTTGTAAATGTGCCAACACCACCAAGTGTACACCATCATGTGTATGTGTGTTAGCATTTTCACAATCATTTCCCAAAGGATGTTAGCCACTCAACTTGCCACGCCACTCGATCCTAGCGACAATGCAAAGTTAGATCACTCAAGTGGCACTAGATGACCGATATGCAAACAAGTTTGCCCCTCTTGATAGTACGGCCATCTATCCTAAACCCGGTCATAAACTTCTCTACACACCTATGACCGGTGAAATGAAATGCCCTAGGTTATACCTTTGCCTTGTGCATTCCATTCCATCTCCTTCAATGTCGATGCAACACATGCACCAACACGATCAACAATGATATGATCCACTTCATATCATCACATGATCATATTGGTTCATCGATCTTGACTCCACTTGCTCTTCACCGTTGCCATCGTCTATCGGCGCCAAGTCTTGCTCAAGCTTCACCGCCACGCGGTCCATCACTCCAAAGCCTTCGACTTGCCCTTCACGCTTGCAACCAGTCCATCAAGCCAAGTCTTGTCTTGATCTTCTCCACCTTGATCACATGACTCAATGTCATGTCTCATGTGCAATAAGCTCCTTCATCATCACATGTGTGAGCTTTGCAACATCTCCAAGCCATTTTCACCTCCATGGCATATGTTGCTCATACACATGTACCTGTGGACTAATCACCTGTGTATCTCACATAAACACAATTAGTCCACCTAGGTTGTCACTCAATTACCAAAACCAACAAGGACCTTTCAATCTCCCCCTTTTTGGTAATTGATGACAACTCTACAAAGATATGGAAATTAAGCTCTTTTGGATTCATGTTGCTTGCCCAAGCAATTTTACCATGTGAAAATGATTTTGGACAAGTACCACAAACCCGAAATGGTAGTATTAGCTCCCCCTACATATGTGCTAGTGTATTTAATTTGAAGCTTGCACATACGCATAGATTGAAATTGTGGGAGAGTAAATACTACAAAATGATGCTAAGGTGTATAGAATAAACCTTTGAAGCGTGTACCAATCAGAAGTTGCACCTTTAAGTTCATCCTTAGCACCATGGTTAGCTAGATATCACTTGGAAATAAAAGCACTAGATACCTCATGAGATCAACATTAAAATCAAGGTACTTAGCATTATTTAAAGAATATACCAAGTGTCTAGCTATCATCCTATGCATGCTAGTTATCAGATCATCATTCAAGTTCTATAACTAGCATACACCACACAAGCATGCATATTGAATTTAAAAACTTATGCAATGCAAGCAAGCACATGATTATGCACATATCAAATGCAATCAATCAAAGTTTATGAGCTTGCTCCCCTACTTGTGTGCTTCTCTTGTCCAAGAATTTTGATCCATCTCTTTTCTTCAATGTTGCTCCCTCTTTGTCCAAGTCCATGTCCAACCTCTTTCATATCTTATCTTCTTATCTCTCCTCCTTTGTACACTCTCTCCCCAAGCTTCATATCTTTGTACAATCTCTCCCCTTTGTCATCAATTTCCATAAAAGGTATGCTTCTTATTGATGCAAAGGTGTACTCTTTTGGGGTAGATGGTTGAGACTTGCATTTTGATGGACATTACTTGAATATCGGAATGACACTACAAGTAGATACCATTTAGAACTTGTAACTTGTATTACATGTATCTTATCATTCTATGCATGGGTCATCCATTTGATACACTTGAACTCTTGTAGTTGAGGGATGCATTTTCATTTGATGATCACTTAAAGTTGAGGATTACTTGTGGAACCATCATCTTGCATGATTGATACTATGTATAGATACCACTTGTAGGAAGTGAATACCATTTGAAAGAATCTTCTAGTATGGAACCACTTATTTGATTTATCAATAAAGACCATTTCTTGAACATTTGCTATCTTCATGAGTACCACTTATAGGATATCACTTGTGAGTTGATCTAGACATTATTTGTGAAATCATGATGAACTACTTGAGTCTAGATACCACTTGAAATATATAAACTAGATATCCATTTGCATTGTTGTCTTGTGCTTGTACTCTTATCCTTATCATGAGCTTTTAAGTTGACTTGAACTAAATTGATTTGCCTAAGCATCCAAGTCCGGTTTGAACCAATGACAAGCTTCTTCACACCTCTTTTAAGGGTTATCTTGTCAATGTTGTACTTGTCACTTATTAGCAATCCAAATTAAGTCAAGTACTTGGGTTTACTAGCTCATGAACAAATTCATGTACTAACCACTAGATCAAGTAATCATTCAAACAATAGTGGTAGGCTATGAATTTAAACATTTCATTTGTTATGCATGATCCTATGAAGCATGTACTATATGCACTAATCGCATACTAGTAAGGGATGAAATGATCATGCACATTACAATGATACCTTTGCTATGTTGGAGTAGAGGATAGTTACATAGATTCCAATTCATTACTCCAATAGCGATGTGAAGTCCAATTATAAGCTTGGTGAAGACCGATAGATACCAATCTGAATCTCATTCTTCACCCATATGAAATGAATACCACTTATGATCAAGTGCACTTTCTTGTTGTGGTTGACTTGCTTCATCTTTTGATCTTAGCTTGCATGAGAGCATCAATTTTTGAATACCACTTGAAATATCATGACTAGCTCTCTTTTGGGTGTTGCTTGCTTTTCTTGATCAACCCTTTTGATTGCTTCAACTAAGCATCTTAAATGTCCCTCGGATCACCACTTCCATGTTAGCCTTCCAAGTACCACACTTGGTTTACCTACTCATAGGCGGCAAGCCCCTATACTAGGGAGAAGTGACCTCTCTCCAAGAACCATTGTTGACACTCACTTGAAATAACTTGATTGATTGATCCAAGTGATGGACTTAACTTGATGAGTAATCTTAATTCCTTCTTTAAGTCCTTTTCTTTCTACTTGTTTAAGTCCTTTTCTTTCTACCAAATGATTTCCAATCATATCTAGAACTTAAACTTCATCTTCATCTTGAGTTTGATCTTGATCTTCTAATTTGAGTACCAAAAGTGTGCAAAGTACACTCCACAATCAAATAGCCTTGTACTCTTTACTTGTCATGCTTCTAGATTATATCAAAACCAAACTTAGGTACCTCAAACACTTATAGATATGTTTCCAACTTGAGGACCTTTCAATTAAAGTGACTCTAAATCAATCCAATATTTGTCACTTTTCTAGCAGATTTTGTACTCTCCAAAGAAATAAGCATATCTCCCAAAGTACAAATCCAAATACCATGAAATTTGGTGGAGATGTGCATTACTAAATTTTATATCAGCTTTAAAAATTTGAGCTTCATTTGACTTATATATTGCTGCCAAATTGCAATTCTTCCACCACTGCTATATGCTGAAAACTGCTGCACTATAGCTGACAAGAACCACTCCAAAACCAAAGCATTTCTTATCCAATTTCCATGAAATTTCTACAGCATCTCATACTATATGTCTAGAGCATGTATACCAATTTTCAAGCCAATCCAATAAGATTTGATCACTCAACCATGGCTATAATCACAGCTAGCTCAGATTTTGAATATAGGACAGATTTCAAGCAATTGAGCTATACTTCATCAAATATGAACCAAACTTGAAACTAACTTGTTTGAATACTTTCATAAGACATATATCCATTCAAAACACTTACTAAATGTCATCTTATGAACTTATCCAATCACAAATCAATCCAAACTTGACTACTAAGCAATTATCCATTCAAACATCTCATAGCAAGCAACATTGCATATTTATCCAATTCAATCAACTCATATGCACCCAAATGAAATGATCAACAAGAGATATACCTTAGTTAGCTCATGATCATCCAACTAGCAAGCTTCAACTCAATTATTTGCAAGTCATCAAATATATCCAATGAATCACAAACAACTTGAAATTTTCACTTGTATGTTGTAGCACATTTGGACTTCACTTAATTTGTCATGGCATTGGGATTGGATGTGCACTAAACTTCATATCTTGATTCAACATATGATAATCACTATGAAGACAATTGAATCAAGCCTCCAATGCCAATGGTACCTACACACATTCATCCACTTTTTGATGGTACCCAAACAACTTTGGGTCCTCTCAAGTTAGGAGCAACATACTTAGGCAACGCCTTAGTATGAGTAGCGGGATGTTTTGCAATTGCAACCAATGAGGTACCATTGCCATCCTTTCTAAGCATATCATGATCATCAATTGAAATAGGCTTAGAAATTTTACCTAGGGGACATGAATGTGCCATGTGTCCCCTTTCCCGGCATGAGTAGCACTTTCTCTTTGATTGAGCCTTCTCTTCTTTGCTCATGTGGTGCTTCTCATTGCCTTGCCTCTCATGGGTTGCTTGAGCCTTCTTCTCAAGCTTGGTAGGACACTTAGAGGCAAAGCGTCCCGTACTTCCGCACTTGAAGCACTTGATGTGAGCATAGACTTTCTTCTCATCTTCATTCTTGCTCATCATCTTGGCATCTTGGATTTGCATTGGATGCCTTCCTTTTCCACCCCTTCTTGTTTTCTTCTTCTTTATCATCAAATCATCACCATCTTCATGGTTGATCTTGATTTGCTCTTGGGGTGTCTTCTCTTGCTCAACTTGTGGCTTTGGTTGAGGCTTCTCTTGTTGCTTCACCAATTGCTTGGTTGGGCACATTGAGGTAAGATGACCCCAAGTGCGGCACTTGAAGCACTTAACATGCCTTAGCCTCTCTTCTTCTTTCATCATCTTGAGCTTCTCAATGTTAGGGCAACCATTTGCAAGGTGTCCCACTTCATGACACCGGTAGCACATGGTGTGAGAGAGTTTTCTTTGTTGAATCTTCTTCATCTTTCTTTCTCTCTTTCTTTCGCCCTTTGTCATCTTCTTCTCGAAGCCAAGGCCACACTTGTCACCATAGATTCTTTGAGTCTTCAATATGTGCTCAAAGGTGACTTTTGAGTTGTAGCACCTCTCTAACTTATTTCTCAATTTCTTCACTTCATTTTTGAGCTCATTGTTCTCCTTCAAAATGTTAGTCATACAAGACATAGAAGTAGAACAAGCATCTATATGTGAAGAGCATGGCATATCTAATAAATCATCACAAGAGGTGGATACATGCTTCTTTTCTACATCACAAGGTTTAGCAACATTTTGCAATTGATCTTTTGACCCATGTGATGAGTTCTCATTATTTTTAAGTTTCTTTGTAAACACTTTAATGAGAGAAGCTTGTTTTTCTAATAATTCATCATGAGATGCAAGAAGTGTCTCATGATTCAATTTAAGCTCATTAAGTGAAGATTTATAAGCATTAAGCAATTTCTTATGTTCTTCACAAGAGTTCTTTAGAAATGAGTTTTCATTTTCTAATTTCAATGTTTTAGCTTTCTCATTTTCTAAAGACATGGTCATGCTAGCAAGTCTACTAACAAGCTCATCATATGACTCAACATGATCAACCACATTACCATTTGATACCTTGGTGTCACCTTGTGACATGAGACAATGTGGTGAAGTGGATGGGCTTGTAGTAGCATCATCATGGCTTGAGCATGAACCATCATCACCATCAAGTGTGCATGGGGTAGCATCATCACTTGCAACACTTGTGGCATCATCATCAACCTTGTCAAGTGAACTTGTAGTGGATTGATCATCATTATCCTCACTTGACAATGAGGTGGAGCAATCTTCCACAATCACCAAATTGTGGTTATGCTCAACACACTCATGCACCTTCTTCTTAGGCTCATCCTCCTTCTTGAATTTGCCATCATCCCATGTGGAGGAATCACCGTAGAAGGCTTGGAGTGCTAGCCACATATCATGTGCATTCTTCAAGTCCCACACACGTCTAAAAACATCATCATGTAAAGCACATATTAGATAATAAAGAGCACGATGATCAAGTTGTAAGCAATCCTCTTGTGCTTGGGTTAGGTTGTCCTTATCCAAAGCATCACGAGAAAAACCAACAACAATGATCCACCATGCCTTGGGACCCAATTCACGGAAATGATCAAGCATATGACATTTCCACCGTGCATAGTTTGTGCCATCAAAAATGTGTGTGTCACAAACAACCTCTAGCCCAAAGTTCGCCATCCTCTCGGGTCGGTGAAGACCACAAATGAGAGACCGGGCTCTGATACCAATTGAAGGGTCGAGATGGCGGACTAGAGGGGGGGTGAATAGTCCTTTTAAAACTTAATCACGTCGGCTAACCGATATAAATGCGGAATTAAAACAATCGGTCTAGCCAAGACTACACCCCTCTATATATGTTCACTAGCACCATGCAAAGATACTAATAAAGCAACTAAGGTGCCGGGCTAGCTAGAGCTCTCCTAAACAATTCTAGGAGCAAGGTCACACAAACCTATGCCACTAGTACTTTAAGTAACAAGGGAGCTCCTACACATGCTAGTAAGCAAAAGCACAAAGCTAACTAAGCTCACTAGCAATGCTCAATAACAAGGCAACCAACGCCTAATTAGAGCGCAAATACTTAGCTACACAAACTAAGCAATGTGACTAACAAGGTTACTAAAACCAAATTAGCCACGCAAGGGAGCTACTTCTATGCTACACAAGCAAGAAGGTAACTAGTAAGCTACACAAGCTAACTAATTACAAGAGCAACTACACAAGCTTAAGATATATAAAAGTAATTGCAAGCTTGTGTAATGGGGATGCAAACCAACGGGAAGAACAACAAGGTTGACACGATGATTTTTCTCCCGAGGTTCACGTGTTTGTCAACACGCTAGTCCCCGTTGTGTCGACCGCTCACTTGGTGGTTCGGCGGCTAATTAGCATCACCCGCTAAGCCCGCACGTCGGGCACCGCAAGAACCTACCCCTTGAGTGAGGGTAGCTCAGTGACACGCTTTACTAGAGTTGCTCTTCGCGGCTCCCGCGGGGCGAGCACAATGCCCCTCACAAGCACTTCTCCGGAGCGCCGCACAAGCTTCTTGCTTGGCGCTCGACGGAGACCACCACCAAGCCGTCTAGGAGGTGGCAACCTCCAAGAGTAACAAGCACCACCGGCTCGCAACTCGATCACCTAGTGCCACTCGATGCAACCTCACGATGCAATCGCACTAGAATCGCTCACTCACACAATCGAATGATCGCTATCAAGTATGTGTGTGATGGAGGGCTCCCAAGCACTCACAAGCATGGACACTAAGTCCCTTGAGGTGCTCCACTCCAGCCATGGCCGAGGGCCACTTCTATTTATAGCCCCAAGGGCTAAACTAGCCGTTACCCTTCACTTTGGGCAGCGGTCGGGCCGGACGGGGACGCTCCGGTCCGATCGGCCGGACGCTGGACCACAGCGTCCGATCACGCGATACTCGCCACGTGTCCCCTGCGTTCAACGGTCATCTTCCGATCCCAACGGTCATCTGCCGCCCGGACGCGAACTTCAATCGACCGGACGCGCAGAACCCTCGGCGTCCGGTCGTTTCAATAAGCTCCGAGCATGACCGGACGCGTCCGGTCGAAGCCTTGATCGGACGCCGCCGTCCGGTCACTCTCCAACCATCTGCGTCATCGTCGTCAGTATGCGGCCGGCCGCGACGCGGCCCGACCGGCGTCCGGTCGTTTTAGATCCGGCGTCCGGTCGATTGACCGACGCTTGACATCTTCGCGACCAACTCGTTCTCACTTCTAACTTCTTCACCCTTGCTCCAATGTGCTAACCACCAAGAATTTGCATCCGGCGCAATAGAAAATAGGCATTCTATTTTTCCGAAAGCGCGAATCCGCTCTCGCAAGCTCGGCGGGAGGGAGAGAGGACCCAAACCCATCTCACCCACCGCAAACACCACCTCCTTTGTAAATGTGCCAACACCACCAAGTGTACACCATCATGTGTATGTGTGTTAGCATTTTCACAATCATTTCCCAAAGGATGTTAGCCACTCAACTTGCCACGCCACTCGATCCTAGCGACAATGCAAAGTTAGATCACTCAAGTGGCACTAGATGACCGATATGCAAACAAGTTTGCCCCTCTTGATAGTACGGCCATCTATCCTAAACCCGGTCATAAACTTCTCTACACACCTATGACCGGTGAAATGAAATGCCCTAGGTTATACCTTTGCCTTGTGCATTCCATTCCATCTCCTTCAATGTCGATGCAACACATGCACCAACACGATCAACAATGATATGATCCACTTCATATCATCACATGATCATATTGGTTCATCGATCTTGACTCCACTTGCTCTTCACCGTTGCCATCGTCTATCGGCGCCAAGTCTTGCTCAAGCTTCACCGCCACGCGGTCCATCACTCCAAAGCCTTCGACTTGCCCTTCACGCTTGCAACCAGTCCATCAAGCCAAGTCTTGTCTTGATCTTCTCCACCTTGATCACATGACTCAATGTCATGTCTCATGTGCAATAAGCTCCTTCATCATCACATGTGTGAGCTTTGCAACATCTCCAAGCCATTTTCACCTCCATGGCATATGTTGCTCATACACATGTACCTGTGGACTAATCACCTGTGTATCTCACATAAACACAATTAGTCCACCTAGGTTGTCACTCAATTACCAAAACCAACAAGGACCTTTCAGCGGCACTAGTGACCAGACCCAGCCAGGTGAGCCCGTGTTTAGTTTCGAAAATTTTTGGCTTTTGGCTATTGTAGTACTTTCGTTTGTATTTGGTAAAAATTGTCTAATTATGGACTATTTAGGCTTAAAAGATTCGTCTCACGATTTCTCGGCTAACTGTGTAATTAGTTTTTTTTTCGTCTACATTTAGTACTCCATGCATATGCCGCAAGATTCGATGTGACGGTTACTGCGCAAAAATTTTTAGATTCTGAGGGAAACTAAACGGGGCCTGAGTCTGGTCCGGCCTATCGTGTGCGCATAGTGAAGATAGCCATTGGGTGATCAACGGCCATGGTTGAATGCTTGGACATGTTGTTCCGATCTATGGTCTTGACTCAAGATGGCAACAGGTACGTACCCGATGGGTACTGGCCACCCGTACCTGCACCCGCCAGATCAAAATCTTACCCGTCGGGTTACCCATACCCGTAGGCGGGTAGAAAATTCATTCCATACCCGCACCCGACGGGTAATTCTTACCCGACAATATACCCGAGTTCACACACCAAAATATAATAGCTTCCAGCAAAACAAATCAATAATAGAGCAGCAAAACAGAAATATGGGCTGGTGGAGTGGAGTGAGGATGAGGATTAGGGTTTGAGGGAGTTCTAGAATATATATATTCATATGCTTATATGAACCAAATATGAGCTATATGCTTATATGGGCTAAAATTGCAGAGGTTGGATATTATTTATGTGGGTTTTTTTACCCGCGGGTATGCGGGTATGGGTAGTATACACCCACACCCGTACCCGCATACCCGATGGGTACAAGAATTCGTCCAATAACGGACCCGCGGGTGCAAAATGTCTTCCATACCCGCCTCTTTATCAGGTAAAACCCGTCGGGTATTCGGATTTCTGGTACCCGTTGCCATCTTGAGTCTTGACCCGCCCTATTCACAGTCCGGATCAGGGTCGCTATGGTCCAGACCCTCCCCAAGGCATAATGGCTAGTGGAGCTTGTGTGGCTCTATAAATAGAAGGGGATGGCTTGGGCTCATTCTCTTGCATATTTTTGAAAGAATCTTGATGTCGCCTAGAGAGGGTGAATAGGCTTATTTAAAACAAACTCGCAGCAGAAGTTAGATTCTACGTGCGGCATTGCCTCACTGAAAATGTAGCACTGCCGCACTAAATATGTAGTACTGCCACGCCTGCGCAGAGAGTTCAACAATAGCTGCGCTTAGAACCTAAACTTGAAGATGTGCGTGGAGATGTCCAGTGGCAAGTCCACTAAGTACATGCACTGATAAACACGCATAACTAAGTAGATCAAGTGGAACACAAATAATGCAATTCAAAGCATAAGAGAGGACACATGATTTGTCCCGTGGTTCAGCTTACCACCAAGGCTTGCCTATGTTCACATTATTGAGGAAGCCACTAAGGCTTGGGCTTTGCAACCCTTATCCTCGTTCTCAAAGTCAAGAGAGTGAACTCTTGAGATGAGGGGTTTCTACTAGATCAGTGGGTAATAGAAACTTTTCGCGGCTCACCACAAGCACGGGAGCTTGCCGGGTGACGCCTACTGGTCTAGGAGGCTTCACCTCCAAGAGTAACAAATGCACAACAAATATTGATGAAGCCCGATAGGTGCTCAAGATTTTGATTGCTCTAATCAGCTCTCTAACACTTAATCAAACATTAATCACTCACTCTCACAAAGAGAGGGTTACAGAGAATTAACAAATGGCTTGGAATGAGTTGGGAATGAAATGGGAGCCAGCAGCCTCATCAGGAGGTGTGGGATGGGTATATATAGACACAATCCTAAAATTAGCCGTTATAACTTGCACAGGTGCGACACTGCTGCTCCGACCCGCGGCACTGCCGCGGTGCAGCACTGCTACGAAAATTCACGGCACTGTCGCAGCTCAGAAAAATAGCATAAGCCATCTCATAGAAAACACCATAACTTTTTACTCCAAACTCTGTTTTCAGTGATCTTACACTTTTTGTAAAGCTTGTTTTGAGGGCTATTCAGCCTAGCCAAGAAAAAGCCTCAAGATCAGAAAGTGCATGTGTTGTGCTAAGTGTTTTCTCTCATGTTAGCACTTGGGTTTGGTTAGTTTGAGCACTCGAGACTTGTCTATGATTCGTATTGCATCCCCCTTGATAGTACGACATACCTATACTCAAGATCAAGAAAATATAACCATTTCAACCACTTGAGTATTCAATGTCTTCATATGCCATTTCTTCTCAAATTCACTTCATAAGGGGTTGCAATCAACTTTGTCTCACCTCTTCGAGGAAACATACCTTGAGCATGTGACTTGAACCATTTCCATACATATGAGTTTAGCTCATGGCTTCAAGTCATTTTTACTAATGATTTAATCCTCAACACAGTATGACTCCTCATAGCTCGATTAGTTCCTCGACTCAATGCAAGTACTCTCTTCTTCACCTTAGCCATGGTACCTCGGACCTTAAGCCATTGCTTGTCCTTCACCCTCGCTTAGTCCCTCAAAGCATTTTCCTTGCTATCTTCACTCTATCGAGCCATACTTGAGTCACATCATATTAAGTATCCATTGAAAAACTATTTCTTCAATAGAAGCAAGTACCAACTCCCAGAATTCCCGGACCAAGAATCCAGACCAGAAAGATTCAACCATATCCCCTCAACCGAACCACCAAGAAAGTTTGAAATATTGGGGGGAAACAAGGCGGTCAAAACGGCAAGAAACAGCGGCTTGAAAAAACACACGGTTTCAGGTAAAGTACCGGAGCATCGTTTCTCCCCACGGCACCGGGGCAATTGATGAGGCGGCAGATTCAGGGGCGGGGCGAATGGCGGGGGGCTCCGAATTCAAGCCATGGGAGGGGGTGGAAATGGAGAGGAGGCGATGTGAAATGGAACTGCAGCAATGAAGGCAAAGGTTGTATTGGATACAAGAGACTAGTTGGGGAGGAGGAGACGGACAAAAATCTGGCACCACTTGGCCTCTGAGCGTCGTAGCGTCCGTTTATTGCCTTTTCTTCCTCTCTTCTTTTCCTTTCCTGCTGCCTTTCCAGCCCCCTCCCTCTCTGCTTTCCATTGCTCTTTACCTTCTGCAGTGCAGGTGCACTGTTTTCTTCAAAAAAAAAGAACAATTTTTTGTGTCCCCTCCTCTAACAAATTTGTTAGCCAGGGAGTTTGGTAATCGGGTAGCACATGATGTAGCTTAAGATATCTTGGCTTATTTCAGAAGGAGAAAAGGTATTTCGCCTTTGCCCTGGGTTTATGTGCATTTGGTCTAGGCTCCAGCACAATCCAAATAATATTCTAAGTGGTTATCCAAGTATAAGTAAGAACGAGGGATGTTTGGATCTTATTCTCATTTTTTAGTAAATTTATGTAATCCTTAGTAGATCCAAACACAACCAAGACCGAAGTGATATTAAGAAGAATTACATTTTGCTTCTTCAATTTTGTCATGCCTTGTAATTAGTTGATAATTTTGGAGTACTATATAGCAAACAAAAATTAGGAAAGAAAAGCGCTACTGCATGAGTTATTAAAGGACTTAGTTCACTGATGCATTAGTAGTACTGGGTAGCAATTGCCTAATCAAGAGAGCAGTAATTCATCAGTCCTTGTAGTATTTGTGTTCTGAAAACGATTACTCGCCATTGCTCCTTGTTGGTTCTGGTGACTGGTGCATGTGCATCATCCCCATGCACTACTGAAAACTTGAATATTTCTGTGTGTGCAAAAACCCAAGGAAAATTTTGAATACCCACGAAAAAATATTTTTCTGACGGTGTACCGTCAGAAAATAACACACAGAAATAGAATGATAGAAATTTTTTTCTGTGGGTTCACCGTCAGAAACAATTTTTCTGTGGGTCTCACACGCACAGAAAAATTGTGTTCGCCCAGATTAAAACTTATTTTTCTGTGTGTTAATCCACACAGAAAAAAGAAATAAACGCACAGAAAAACACATGTTTTTTTTTCTGTCAGTCTAGCTGAACTCAGAAAAATTCATTTCGCCCAGATTAAAAATAATATTTCTGTGTAGCCAGCCTCACAGGAAAAAAGAGTTAAACACACAAAAAAATTATTTTAAAACAGTAGCAACAACATATTAAAATATTTTTTTTCATACAGTAATTTCTGTGCATGACCAACAAGGTTTCATTCAAATAATACACAAATCAGTAGTTCATCATGAATACAGATATGATATCTGGTCATTTACATGTTCAACATGAATACTACAATGAATTCACAAATATGGATATCGAAAAAGAAACCAGGCACCAAAGCAAAAAGGCTCCCGCCACCTCCAGCTAGTGGCGGCACCACAGCACGGCGGACTGGGCACTGGGTGGCGTTGGCAGTGTGAGGGCGCAGGCCACAGGGGCATTGTGGTGTCGGGGGTTGAGGGGCGCTGCCGCTGGGATCGATTCCGTGGAAGGAGGCGTCATGGTCGCGTCCTCGCGTGAGGCTCTCAAGGTCAGGGGAGGCAACGAGGAAGGAGAAAGAAATTGCTTCACCTTCCACTCCATCTCTACCTGTTAAGCAAAGACATATTTTTAGTCAACAAAAAAACACTAGTATTGTAAGAAGTTTGCCTTTTTATTGAGCATAGTGGGGACTGCTCAGTACCTTTCATCTCAGGTCACAAGCCAATTTGATTTGCACCTAAATGGAAATGAAAACTCACAAAATATTCCACTGATTGGGGAGGCTGGAGTAGTGGAGGTGGAGCGGCTGCAGAGCCAGCAGATCACGATAATTCATGGGAAGTCATCCAGCACTCCTGAGGCATCAAATAAAAATGACCCATGGGGCAAATCAGAAAATATATGGGACAAAAGAAAAGGAGATAGAGGTGATGGTGCCTGGGAGAAGAAATCTGATGATGGCTATGGCAATTTGGAGCATCCCAGCAACTGGAATGGGTAGAGTTTGAATGTAGATCAGGACACGTGGGGGAATCCCAGCAACTGGAATGGGCACTTACAAACGGAAGAAGACAAGTGCTGGTCATGATTCCTCCTATAACAATGTGATGCCACCATCAGGCAATGCTTGGAATGCTGGAGATGGAATTGAAATACCAAATGCCAAGTCTAATGCAGAATCCAGTCAAGCAAACAAATTTCACATTTAAAATTACTTCTAGCCTTCACAAAGCAGTACAACTGTAAGAGACAGGAAGAACTTACAAATCTACAAGTGCAAAAGAAATGACAGGCAGACAGTGACCATCTCCAGAAATTTCACATTTAAAAGTATATAATTACCAAAATTTCACAGAAGAAATGCCACACAGGCAGTGACCATCTCCAGAAATTTCACATTTGAAAGTATATAATTACCAAAATTTCACAGAAGAAATACCACAAAACAGTGACCATCTCCAGAAATTTCACATTTGAAAGTATCACCTAAGTTTCACAGTCCAAGGCAACAAATATATGATTTGCATGCAAAAAAGTCTGTTCTTCTACAAATAGCAATGCAAAAATCAGAGAGCTCTATTGAATTGAGCTAATAGAAAAGAAACTATTGGTCATTCTAGATCCATTAGAGAGCAGTATGTGAAAAGTACAAGAACTACATATATTTCACCTGGAGCAAAAGAACAAGAGCAAACGAACTCGAGAAATGGCTCAGATTTACCCATTATCAGCATGACAACTGCAACTTAATTTCACCTAGAACTTAATTTAATTCTCTCTCTCTGATGGGAATTGAACTGGCCATGGAATTGGTTGCTTGTACTGGTACAAGCCATCCTAGTTAAGCAGCAAATAGAACAAAATATCCCAAGTACTAGCTCATAAGGTGCTAAAGTGCAGAAGTTCTCTAATAAAAACTTGATTCATCATAGCCACTCAAGAGTAGTACAAAACAAAAAAAGTCACAAGGCATAGTTAGGGAAGGGGAGAGCAGCGCGGCACAAGACTAGGGTTCCATATCATCTCAGCTCCGCAAATATCACATATCAAAATGATTGATCAGGTTGATATATGCAAGATATTCAAGATACTATTTTCATAGCATCTCACCGAAAAGCAAACTGTGGTAACAAAACAAACAAGTTAAAATTGTATTTTAACTTTGCGATAAAATCTTCTTATTACATTGCTCCCTCAAATTCAAATATAATGACATTATTTGAGTGGTCCATCTATGTATATTTCTTACATTACGAAGAAATTATGTTAGTATAGTTCTACTTGTGATTTTCAAAGATGTCAAGTTCTTGATAAAAGACAATGAAGAGCTCCCATTTGAATCAAATCGACGACTCATTGCTCATATATGTTCAAGAAATATTTGATGCAGTACTAATCGTGAATTATGTTAGTATAGTTCTACTTGTAATTTTCATGAATCAAAATGGCAGTGCAGTTTCTTCATACAACAAATCAGAGGTGCTCCAGTAGTGAATACATACCCATGGTGGTAGTAGCTCCAACAACTCTGGATCCGGGAGAGGGAGGGACGGCGCCGGAGAAGAAGGCCGGGAGGGGCGGGCGCCAGGAAGAAGAAAAGGGAGGGGGGCGCCGGGACCACCACCACCACGCCAGAACCACGAAGCCCGCCGCCATGCCGCACGTCGCCCGCCGCCCGCCACCACCAGAGCCCAGATCCGCCCGCCACCGGCCTCCACCGCCCGGATCCGGGAGAGGGAGGGGCGGCGCCGGGGAAGAAGGCCGGGGAAGGGCGGCGCCGGGGACCACCATCACCTGCCTTGACCACGAAGCCGTCATGACGCCGCCGCCGCCGCCACAGAGCCAGATCCGTCGCCGCCGGCCTGCCCACCGGCCGGATCCGGGAGAGGGAGAGGCTGGATCCGGGAGAGGAGGTCTGTGTTGGGGAAGAAGAAGGCCGGGAGGCGGCACTGGGGAAGAAGGGGAGGGCGGCGGCGGGGGGAGGGGGGGGCTGGGGCAGGTGTCGGGGAAGAAGAAAGGGGGGAGGGGGCGCTGGGAATGCAGGTGCGGAGGGGGACGGACTTTCTTTGTTTTTATTTATTTTTTTCGTATGCGTATATATTTTTTTCTGTGCATTTTAAAGAACCGGCAGAATAAATTATATTTTTCTGAGTGCTTATTTTTCGTGTGTGTGTATTGTCACATACGGAAAATCATACAATTATTTCTGTGGGTTTTCGTATTTTACGCCGGGATATTTTGAAACCGACGGAAAAATCGTAATTTTCGTCGTATGCGCAAAAAAATGCACGGAAAAATTGGTCACCTGCAGAATAATTGAGTTTCGATGAGTGATGGATATACGTGACCACTGTACTCTGAGAATGGCAGGTTACAAATACAAGGAACCTACCTTCTCAGGCTAAAATAAATGGCCGGCAGATTTTAGTGTCAAGCTTAACATAAATCACAACCTCTTCCTTGATGTAGATGCACACAAATGACAATGCATTCTTGGGAGCAATGATCATCCGATATTTCGCATACATTGTTGGTTTGAAGATATGTGCATACCACCCTCGGCCTCAAATTATAGATCGTTTAGGCTTTTCTAGGTACACGACTTTTGTTATGCACCTAAATATATATACGATATGTCTATATACGTCATAAAAATTGTGTATCTAGAAAAAACAAAACAACCTGTAAATTGGAACGGGGGAGTAGTTTGTAACATGTCCTTTAGGATGCTCCATTTTCATGGAGAGATGTTTTGATGAAGATGATGGCTTACGGGTATTCTTTTGATGTGTCGATGAACATTACAACTAAAATTGCAAGTACAAATGATTCAATGAGGCCGAAGTGTGCCCATCTCAATCTCGCCCTTTGAGTGAAAATATGGGAAAGGTATGGCGATGTTATCGAAAATCTCACATGTGTTATCCTGGATATGCCAAAATTTAAGCAGGTCTTTTTTTGTTTGTTTGAATCTACTCCAAAAGACACTACACCACAGCCTAAATATAGCGTCACACGGTGGGTCGTTATAAGCCATTTCAACGACTTACGGTCCGACGTTATAAACTTATAGCGTCGAGATATATTAGCCGTTGATCTTTGGCGACGCTACGCTAAAATCTATAACGTCGGACCAACTTTTAACGTCGAACCGTCGACTTTATATAAAAGATATAACGTCGGACCGTTGTCGGCGTCTTTTCTAAACTTATAACGTCGTGATCGTTCGATGATATAGGTTTATAGCACCCCATCCCTCACTATGCATACAAGTAAACAACACATAATATCTGTATCATTTTTAGTTGTTAACCATATAATCAACACCGCCATGTCATACATTCAAACAATACAGATCAAGAACACATAAACTGGACCAAGATAGAGCTCACAAGTTATATTAAAGTCATCATGATGTGTCATGCCATTTTACACATAATTCATGGCATACAAAAGCTAAGATGAAATAAGTTTAGCCAAATGCCAAACTAGGCAACCCATGTCTCATAGTTTGCTTCCACTCTTTACAAAATGATCCACCTCTAGTAAGGCCAAACAAAAGTTATCATCTATAGCTAAAATGTCCAAAACACGTCGTCATGAGCACTTTGATCCAATCATTGGGCTGCAGATCCACTTCGACTATTTCCTCCCACCACTGTAAATAAAAGTTGAAATTCATAAAAAAGGCACAACATAAAACTTCATAAGATACTTTGATTTGTCGTCCTAGATCAGTTAATAACTTTACTCAGTTTTCCATTAACACAATCAGCATGCTTGCCAAGCTTTGCGACTAGCTTAAAATGTATTTTGGGCAAAGGTTAAGATTGCTAGATCACTAGAAAGACAAGCTGAAGGCAATGCAACAAGTTCAATTAAAAGTGCTTAAAGAATATGGAACAAGCTAAAAAAAGGCTACATAAAGTATACAATACACTAATCACTAGGATCAATACTAACTTCATATATCTTGTTAGTTATAGAACCTATAAACTGAATATGTTGCCTTATAACTATGGTCCTTCTGACTTTCTTGTTGGGTTTAAAATTTTGGCACGTCAATGAATATATTCTAAACATTTTAAAATCAGCACACTCACAATATACTTGGGAATAGTGCACAAGTAAAATTTTCACATCTAAGAAAATATGTAAGTTCTTCACTACTGAATTACACTAACAACGCCCTAAATTTTTAAATGTTGGATAAGTTAGAGCTTTCTGAGACACTGTTCCGTGGGATGATTTCTTAGACTTGCGGACCTTGAGTGTTAGAAATATCAATGATTAGAAAATCTAGGCACTCATTACATATGAAAAAAACAAACAATGACAAGTTGTGTTTGTTACCCTTTATATGGCCAAGCAATTGCCATGTCCTTAGCATCGACCATCTCTTCCACACCAGGATATGGGCGAGGTAGCTTTGCATCCCTTTTCATCACACATCCGATAACAACTAGATAAAGTGCTTCTTTCCAAGAGCTTGTCCTGCGTGTGCACGTGTGAGGATTAATGAAATAATTATTCCCTTGGCCACAGGTTCATCTCTCTGGAGTGCATAGAGTATAATTTCATTGCCGATCTGAAGCAAACAATGTATTTATGAGAATTGTATACATTAAAAAATCACCATTGGACTAGAAGAAAAAAAAATTGAAAAGCGATGAGAACATTACAAGGTCGTCATGTGAGATGTGATTTGCATCACCATTCCTTGATGGGCCTACACGTCGTCTGGTGGCTACACTAAGGGAATGAATAGCCGGGTCTCAGAGGAATGGGGGCTAGACCGAGGGGGCTGAACAAGCTGTGGTTGTAGGAATAGGGCTAGAGTGATGGTCTTTGCATAAATGAAGGTCATGAGGAGATGTGTTGGGCTGCTAACCGGGAGAGTCAGCTTTGGACCGGTGGGGAAATTGCTTTGGACTGGTGGGGCTAAGTTAGTCCTACGCACAAGCACGTATTCATACTCATTAGAGTTATTTGCATAGGCACCATCTTCATGAAATTCAGCAACTTGATTTGTCTCAGATCTTGGGCTCTATAAACATAAAAGTGGGAAGTTAGAGACATTCTGGAACAACACATGAACTTAGGGTGCAAATATTTATGAGTAATGCATATATATTCTCAGTACTTAGAGACAAGTGACTTGGTAGCATATTAATGATCTCGCAGTAATGCATCTTCTATGTAAATCAGGACTGAAGCAAGGCTAATACCAATATGAGCCAATTATCTAGCCATAGAATCAAGGACTGATAATTGAAATTAGAGAATGTACAAATAATTTACCTCATGGTGACGTGAGTTAGAGCCATTTTGGGAGACATTTTCCATACTTGACCTTTCACGTGCCAACCTTTCATGCGCCAATTCAGCTTCTAATTCTGCTATGCGTTGTTCTAGAGCTATTTGGTGACTTTCTAGAGCTGCTATATGACTTTCTAGAGCTTCTAATTCAGCTTCTAATACTGCTGCCCGTAGCTGGAAGTACTCACCCATGGAAGCATCATAAGTTCTAACACCATTTTCAAACATATCTAACAAGTCGTTGACAATTGGCTGACAAAAGAGATCAAAATTACCACAAGGAGAATCTTTCCCAGGAATGAGAAAAGACAAGATGAAATTTGATTGCTTCATGCACATTAAAGGTGGGAAATTGTAGGGAATACAAATGCCAGGCCAAATGCTATAGCTATTATTCATGGTTCTAAATGGATTGAAGCCATCGGTGGCAAATGCAAGACGGATATTGCGGCTATCCGCAGCGAAGGTTGGATGCTTTTCATCGAAGTCCTCCCATAGAGGGGAATCTACAGGATGCCTTAAGAGACCATCTTTTTTCCGGCCTTCATCATGCACCTCGTCAGGCTTGCTGTTTTAGAGGACAGAAATAACCTTTGGAGACACTTCTTTATTGGAAAGTAGCGGAGAACCTTCTTGGGAACATTATATACATGTTTCCCGTCTAGACTCTTCCTTGTTGATTTCCACCGTGAAACCTTACACTTTGGACATGAATTCAAATCTATGTTCTCCTTCCAATAGAGAATGCAATCATTTTCACAAGCATGAATACTAGTATACCCAATTCCTATGGATTTCACCAATTTCTTAGCTTCATGAAAGGTTTTTGCTACAATTTGAACCATCCGGGAATGCATCATTGAGTAGTTCTAGTAGCAGGTTAAAAGATTTATCAGACCATCCTCCAAGGAGTTTGATGTGTAGTAATCTAATAAGAAATCGAGTTGGGTATATTTCTTGCAAGTAGGGAACATATCCTTGCTATTCTCTTCAACTTGACTTTTTGAATAGCAACTAGCCCCTCACAAGGATCTAGATCGGGACTATTTTCCTCAAAATCACCTCTATCATCTAAGCCACCTGCTAAGTCCCTAAGCAAACCAGAGATATCATCATCTTCATTAGGACCATCCATAACCTCAACACCATCAACATCAATGTCACAGTTCTCATGATTCACAGACGGGTGGGTTCTCCATGTAAATTCCATGTTCATACCCTTTTAGAAACCCATCACATATTAAGTGTTCACGGACTTCACTAGCCTCATACCGAGAAAAGAGTTGGAACACTTTCTACAAGGACAAAGTATCTTGCTACCAACAGCTGCATTACTAAATGCAAAAGCTAAGAAACGGTTCACCCCCTACAAATATGCCTTGCCATGCCTACATGAAAGTTTATGTTAAAAAGCCACTCAGCCTATGTATACCCCTTTCAATATCTATTAAGTTATTTGTATTTACCTAGCATCATCATCAATCCAAGATTTATCCATCAACCTTTACTAGGGGGGAACGAGTAAGCGACCAAACAAACTCTAAAAATATAAACACAAGAATAGATCATGGATCGATCTAGGCAAAACAAGATATATATATATATATATATATATAAGCAACAGATCAACACGGCAGACCGGGAATGAATGAAGAATTAGCGACTAGGCAAAAACACCATGAATGGTGTGGCTTTTATTAGGGCGAGAGCCCGCCTCGAGCAACCACGACTACGACCTCCAAGGAGCACCTTCTTCTTTACGCCTTAGGCAATCATGACTAGGAGCACCTTCTTCTTGTATGCCTCGGGCAATCACACGACTACAACACGCCCAAAGAGAGGAAATTACACATCCATGATTTAGTTAGTAAAATGAAAGTGAGCAAATCGATAGCAAACAAACATAGTATAGAAGGAGATCATGGCTCTCTTAATTTGGATTTGGCAGTGTTGTGGGACACATGGGGAGAGGAGGAACCAGGAGGGGGTTTGGGCGCTGTCCGGGAAGGGGACTGGGGCCGAGGAAGGGGCGAGCTGAGGTCACCGGCTATGCTAACTAACTGGACACGACACGGCGTCGTTGGGGGGTCGCTGACGGAAGAATCAAGGTTGAGGTCACCGGCCCGAGCTGTGGACGGGACGACAGGATGGAGGGGCCGAGGTGAGAGAGGTGGCCGGAGGGGGCTGCAGCGGCCGGCAGAGGCCAGCGCAGAGAATAATGGCAGTGCAGAGAAGCCAGTGTACGGCGGCGGCGGAGGTCGAGGGGCCGGCTCGATGGCGGCCGGGTGTGACACTTCTATTCATGTGGCAACAAGCCCCCGCGCTGCCGCCCGTGTGGTGCGTGGCGTTCTGCTTTCATGCGGCGGTGGGCGCTGAGCCTGGCGGCGACGACAATGCAGCGGATTGGCGCAGGATGGGGTAGCGCTTTGGCGGTGAAGCGAAGATTAGCGCGGGATGGGGTAGCGCTTGGCGACGGGCGCGACCTCGAGCCCTCGATGTGAAGTGGCGGCGGCCGGGGCGGGGCTTGCGCGGCCGATGCGACGAGGATTGGGGATTTGTTTTTTTAGGCGAGGTGATGAGCGCTAGTAGGGGATAAATTTGTTGGCGGGTTGGATTGGCGGGCTCCAATTTTTTCGACAATGTGGGTCACATAAAATTTGGGCGGGAATTGGGCCAATATACTCCGCGCTAGGGTAGCCAATTCGTTGCAACGGACAGTGGGTCGCTAAAAGTAATATATAACGTCGGACCATCCGACGTTAAAGTTAAATAGAATTAACGTCGGATAGGCTTTGGTAAAAAACGAGATATAACGACACACCGTCCGTTACCGATCTTTAACGTCCGACCTTCCGACGTTAAATCAAAACTTTTAACGTCCCCCCACCGACGCTAATTTTGGGTTGTGGTGTAGTGAGAACCAACAATACAGCAGAAAAGACAAGAACATTAAAAGAAAATACTTTTCTTTTGGTAGAAGAAAGAAGTCCGATGTTGATTTACTTCGTTTGGTCATGCTGAAAGCGCATTCTTAACAGTCAAGCAATAAAGAAGATAAGAAAATGAGAAATGACACCTTCAGTAATTTGTAATCTAGTGGTAGTGGCTTTAATTTTTTGTCTGTACCCTGGATTTACTTCATTTGGTCATGACTAAAGCGCAATCTTAATAACATAACTTTCCTTTTTCGTCTTGCGATTTTTTCTCTCGTGATTTAGCTTAAACTTTCAAAAAGGACGTACCCAGTGCAGAGAGCTCTCGCTTTGTGCGGGGTTTAGGGTTTAGGGTTTAGGGTTTAGGGTTTAGGGTTTTAGGGTTTAGGGTTTAGGGTTTAGGGTTTAGGGTTTAGGGGTTTTGGGGTTTGGGTTTAGGGTTTTAGGGTTTTAGGGTTTAGGGGTTTAGGGTTTGGGTTTAGGGTTTAGGGTTTAGGGGGTTTTGGGTTTAGGGTTTAGGGTTTAGGGTTTAGGGGGGTTTAGGGGTTTAGGGTTTAGG
Organism: Miscanthus lutarioriparius; assembly: GCA_904845875.1. Classification (NCBI taxonomy): domain Eukaryota; kingdom Viridiplantae; phylum Streptophyta; class Magnoliopsida; order Poales; family Poaceae; genus Miscanthus; species Miscanthus lutarioriparius. The sequence continues at coordinate 175,825 of CAJGYO010000736.1, forward strand.
TTTAGGTTTTGGGTTTAGGGGTTTTAGGGTTTAGGGGTTTAGGGGTTTTAGGGTTTAGGGTTTAGGGTTTAGGTTTGGGGTTTAGGGGTTTTTAGGTTTAGGTTTAGGGGTTTGGGGTTTAGGGGGGTTTAGGGTTTGGGTTTGGGGTTTGGGTTTAGGGGTTTAGGGTTTTAGGGTTTTAGGGTTTTGGGTTTAGGGTTTAGGGTTTAGGGTTTAGGGTTTTTTAGTTTTTAAGGGTTTAGGGTTTAAGGGTTTTAAGGTTTAGGGTTTAGGGTTTTAAATTTAAATTTAGGTTTAGGGTTTAGGTTTAAGGTTTAGGGTTTAATTTAAAATTTAGGGTTTAGGGTTTGGGTTTAAAATTTAGGGTTTAGGGTTTAGGGTTTAGGGGTTTAGGTTTAATTTAAAGGTTTAGGTTTTAGGTTTTAGGGTTTAGGGTTTAGGGTTTTAGGGTTTAGGGTTAAAAGGGTTTAGGTTTAGGTTTGAGTTTTGGGTTTTTAAAGGTTTAGGGTTTAGGGTTTTTAGGGTTTAGGGTTTGGGTTTAGGTTTAAGGTTTAAGGTTTAAGGGTTTAAGGTTTGGGTTTAGGGTTTAGGGGTTTAAGGTTTAAGGTTTAGGTTTTAGGGTTTAGGGTTTGGGGTTTAAGGTTTAGGGTTTAGGGTTTAGGGTTTGGGTTTAAAATTTAAAATTTAGGTTTAAAATTTAAATTTAAAATTTAAAATTTAAGGTTTAAATTTAAATTTTAGGGTTTAAATTTAAAATTTAAAATTTAAAATTTAAAATTTAAAATTTAAAATTTAAAATTTAAAATTTAAAAAAATTTAAAATTTAAAATTTAAAATTTAAAATTTAAAATTTAAAATTTAAAATTTAAAATTTAAAATTTAAAATTTAAAATTTAAATTTAAAATTTAAAATTTAAAATTTAAAATTTAAAATTTAAAATTTAAAATTTTAAAATTTAAAATTTAAAATTTAGGGGGTTTAGGGTTTAGGGTTTAGGTTTGGGTTTTAGGTTTAGGGTTTGAGGGTTTAAAAGTTTAAAGTTTAGGGGTTTAAGGGTTTAGGGTTTAGGTTTGTTTAGGTTTGGTTTAAGGTTTAAGGGTTTAAAGGTTTGGGTTTTAGGGTTTAGGTTTTGGGTTTGGGTTTGGGTTTAAGGGGTTTAAGGGTTTGGGGTTTAGGGTTTAGGGTTTAAGGGTTTAAGGTTTAGGGTTTAGGGTTTAAATTTAAGGTTTAAAGGTTTAGGGTTTAAAATTTAAGGTTTGGGTTTGGGGTTTAGGGTTTAAGGTTTGGGGTTTAAAATTTAAAAGTTTAAAATTTAAAATTTAGGGTTTAAATTTAAAATTTAAAATTTAAAATTTAAAATTTAAAATTTAAATTTAAAATTTAAAATTTAAAATTTAAAATTTAAAAAAATTTAAAATTTATTTAAATTTAAAATTTAAAATTTAAAATTTAAAATTTAAATTTAAAATTTATTTAAATTTAAAATTTAAAATTTAGGGTTTAGGGTTTAAATTTAAAATTTAAATTTTAAGGTTTAAAATTTAAAATTTTAAAAATTTGGGGTTTGGGTTTAAGGTTTAAGGTTTAAATTAGGGTTTAGGGTTTAAGGTTTAAAGTTTAGGTTTAGGGTTTTTTAGGGTTTAAGGTTTAAGGTTTAAGGTTTGGGTTTGGGGTTTAGGTTTGTTTGGTTTAAGGTTTAAGGGTTTAGGGTTTAGGGTTTGGGTTTTAAAATTTAAAATTAAAATTTAAAATTTAAAATTTGGGTTTAAAATTTAAAATTTAAAATTTTAAAATTTAAAATTTAAAATTTAAATTTAAAATTTAAAATTTTAAATTTAAAATTTAAATTTAAAATTTAAAATTTAAAATTTAAAATTTAAAATTTAAAATTTAAAATTTAAAATTTAAAATTTAAAATTTAAAATTTAAAATTAAAATTTAAAATTTAAAATTTAAAATTTAAAATTTAAAATTTAAAATTTAAAATTTAAAATTTAAAATTTAAATTTAAAATTTAAAATTTTAAAATTTAAAATTTAAAATTTAAAATTTAAAATTTAAAATTTGGGTTTTGGGTTTTTAGGTTTAAGGGTTTAGGGTTTAGGGTTTGAGGTTTGAGGGTTTAGGGTTTTAGGGTTTAGGGTTTAGGGTTTAGGGTTTAGGGTTTAGGGTTTAGGGTTTGGGGTTTGGGTTTAGGGTTTAAGGGTTTGGGGTTTAGGGGTTTTGGTTTGGTTTTGGGTTTTGGGTTAAGGTTTAAAATTTGGGTTTAAGGGTTTAAAATTTTAGGGTTTAGGGTTTAAGGGGGTTTAGGGTTTAAATTTAAAATTTGGGTTTAAATTTGGGGTTTAGGGTTTTTGGGTTTAAAATTTGGGTTTAAAATTTAAAATTTAAAATTTAGGGTTTAAAATTTAAAATTTAAAATTTAAATTTAAAATTTAAAATTTAAAATTTAAAATTTAAATTTAAAATTTAAATTTTAGGGTTTTAAAATTTAAATTTAAAATTTTAAATTTAAAATTTAAAATTTAAAATTTAAAATTTAAAATTTAAAATTTAAAATTTAAAATTTTAAGGTTTAAATTTAAAATTTTAAGGTTTTGGGGTTTAGGGTTTGAGTTAGGAGTTTAGGGTTTAGGGTTTAGGGTTTAGGTTTAAGGTTTTGGGTTTAGGAGTTTGAGGGTTTAAGGTTTGAGGTTTAGGAGTTTAGGGTTTAAGGTTTGAAGTTTTGGGTTTAAGTTTAAATTTAAGGTTTAGGGGTTTAAAATTTAGGTTTTGGTTTAAAGTTTAAAATTTAAAATTTAAAATTTAAATTTAAAATTTAAAATTTAAAATTTAAGGTTTAAAATTTAAAATTTAAAATTTTAAATTTAAAATTTAAAATTTAAAATTTAAAGGTTTTAAATTTAAATTTAAAATTTAAAATTTTAAATTTAAAATTTAAAATTTAAAATTTAAAATTTAAAATTTAAAATTTAAAATTTAAAATTTAAAATTTAAAATTTAAAATTTAAAATTTAAAATTTAAATTTAAAATTTAAAATTTAAAATTTAAAATTTAAATTTAAAATTTAAAATTTAAAATTTAAAATTTAAAATTTAAAATTTAAAATTTAAAATTTAAATTTTTAGGGTTTAGGGTTTAGGTTTTGGGTTTAAAGTTTTAGGGTTTAAGGTTTGAGGTTTAGGGGTTTAAGGGTTTAGGGTTTAGGGTTTAAAGGTTTAGGGTTTAAGGTTTAGGGTTTAGGGTTTGGTTTAAGGTTTAAAGTTTGGGTTTAGGTTTAAGTTAAAATTTGGGTTTAAAGTTTTAGGGTTTAAGTTTAAAGTTTAAAATTTAAATTTAAAATTTAAAATTTAAAATTTAAAATTTAGGTTTAAAATTTAAGGTTTAAATTTAAAATTTAAAATTTAAATTTAAAATTTAAAATTTAAAATTTAAAATTTAAAATTTAAAATTAAAATTTAAAATTTAAAATTTAAATTTAAAATTTAAATTTAAAATTTAAAATTTAAAATTTAAAATTTAAAATTTAAAATTTAAAATTTAAATTTAAAATTTAAAAAATTTAAAATTTAAAATTTAAAATTTAAAATTTAAAATTTAAATTTAAAATTTAAAATTTAAAATTTAAAATTTAAAATTTAAATTTAAAATTTAAGGGTTTTAAGGTTTGGGTTTAGGTTTAGAGTTTAAATTTAAGTTTAGGGTTTAGGGTTTTAGGGTTTTGAGTTTGAGGTTTAAGGGTTTAGGGTTTGGGGTTTGAGTTTTAGGGTTTAGGGTTTGAGGGTTTAAGGGTTTAAAATTTGGGTTTTAAAGTTTAAAGGTTTAAAATTTTTTTTAAATTTAAGGGTTTAGGGTTTAAAATTTAGGGTTTAAAATTTTAAAATTTAAAATTTAAAATTTAAAATTTAAAATTTAAATTTAAAATTTAAGGTTTAAAATTTAAAATTTAAATTTAAATTTAAATTTAAAATTTAAAATTTAAAATTTAAATTTAAAATTTAAATTTAAAATTTAAATTTAAAATTTAAAATTTAAAATTTAAAATTTAATTTAAAATTTAAAATTTAAAATTTAAAAAATTTAAATTTAAAATTTAAAATTTTAAAATTTAAAATTTAAAATTTAAAATTTAAAATTTAAAATTTAAAATTTAAATTTAAAATTTAGGGTTTAGGGTTTAGGTTTTTTAGGGTTTAGGGTTTAGGGTTTGGGTTTAGGGTTTAAGGTTTAGGGTTTAGGGTTTAGGGTTTAGGGTTTAGGGTTTTGAGGTTTGGGTTTAGGGTTTAGGGTCAGGGGTTTGGGTTTAGGGTTTAGGGTTTAAATTTTTTAGGGTTTAGGGTTTAGGGTTTAGGGTTTAGGTTTGGGTTTGGGTTTGGGTTTTGGGTTTAGGTTTGGGGTTTAGGTTTGGGTTTGGGGGGTTTAGGGTTTTAAATTTAAAATTTAAAATTTAAATTTAAAATTTAAAATTTGGGGTTTAGGGTTTAAATTTAAGGGTTTAAATTTAAATTTAAAATTTAAAATTTAAAATTTAAAATTTAAAATTTAAAATTTAAATTTTAAATTTAGGGTTTGGGTTTAAAATTTAAAATTTAAAATTTAAAATTTAAAATTTGAGGGTTTAAAATTAGGGTTTAAATTTTTAAAATTTAAAATTTAAAATTTAATTTAAATTTAAAATTTAAAATTTAAAATTTAGGGTTTAGGGTTTAAAGGGTTTTAGGTTTAAAGTTTAGGGTTTAGGGGTTTAAGTTTTAAATTTTAGGTTTAGGGTTTAGGGTTTAGGGTTTAGGGTTTAGGTTTTGAGGTTTTGGGTTTTGGGTTTGGGTTTAGGGTTTAAGGTTTTGAGGGTTTAGGGTTTGGGTTTAAGGTTTGGGTTTAGGGTTTAAGGTTTAAAATTTTGGGTTTAAGTTTAAAGTTTAAAATTTAAAATTTAAAATTTAAAATTTAAAATTTAAAATTTAAAATTTAAATTTTAAATTTGGGTTTAAAATTTAAAATTGGTTTAAAATTTAAAATTTAAAATTTAAATTTAAAATTTAAAATTTTTAAAATTTAAAATTTAAAATTTAAAATTTAAAATTTAAATTTAAATTTAAAATTTAAAAAAATTTAAAATTTAAAATTTAAAATTTAAAATTTAAAATTTAAATTTAAAAATTAAAATTTAAATTTAAAATTTAAAATTTAAATTTAAAATTTAAAATTTAAAATTTAAATTTAAAATTTAAAATTTAAAATTTAAAATTTAAAATTTAAAATTTAGGGTTTAAAATTTTAGGTTTAGGGTTTAAGGGTTTAAAGGGTTTAAGGTTTAAAGTTTAAAAGGTTTAAGTTTTAAGGTTTTTGAGGTTTAGGGTTTAAGTTTAAAGGGTTTAGGGTTTAAAATTTAAGGTTTTGAGGTTTAGGGGTTTAAAATTTAAAATTTAAAATTTAGGGTTTAAATTTAAAATTTAAAATTTGGGTTTAAAATTTAAAATTTAAGGGTTTAAAATTTGGGTTTAAGGTTTAAAATTTAGGGTTTAAAATTTAAGGGTTTAAATTTAATTTAAATTTGATTTAAAATTTAAAATTTAAAATTTAAAATTTAAAATTTTTAAAATTTAAATTTAAAATTTAAAATTTAAAATTTAAAATTTAAAATTTAAAATTTAAAATTTAAAATTTAAAATTTAAAATTTAAAATTTAAAATTTAAAATTTAAAATTTAAAATTTAAAATTTAAATTTAGGGTTTTTAAAATTTAAAATTTAGGGTTTAGGTTTAAGGGTTTAGGGTTTAAATTTAAATTTGGGTTTTAGGGTTTAAATTTTTTAAATTTGGTTTTTAGGGTTTAAGGTTTGAAGGGTTTAGGGTTTAAGGGGGTTTAAAATTTAAAATTTAAAATTTAGGGGTTTAGGGTTTGGGTTTAAAGGTTTTTGGGGTTTAGGGTTTGGGGTTTGGGTTTAGGGGTTTAGGGTTTAGGGTTTAGGGGTTTAAATTTTAGGGTTTGGGGTTTAAGGGTTTAAGGTTTAAATTTAAAATTTTGGGTTTGGGTTTAGGGTTTTAAGGGTTTAGGGTTTAAAATTTAAAATTTAAAGGTTTAAATTTTTTGGGTTTTAAGGTTTAAAATTTAAAATTTAAAATTTAGGGTTTAAATTTTAAATTTAAAATTTAAAATTTAGGGTTTGGGTTTTAAAATTTAAATTTAAAATTTAAAATTTAAGGTTTAGGGTTTAAAAGTTTAGGGTTTAGGGTTTGGGTTTAAAGTTTGAGTTTGGGGTTTGGGTTTAAAATTTGGGTTTAAAATTTAAAATTTAAAAGGGTTTAAAATTTAAAATTTAAAATTTAAAATTTAAAATTTAAAATTTAAAATTTAAAATTTAAAATTTAAAATTTAAAATTTAAAATTTAAAATTAAAATTTAAAATTTAAAATTTAAAATTTAAAATTTAAAATTTAAAATTTAAAATTTAAAATTTAAAATTTAAAATTTAAAATTTAAAATTTAAAATTTAAAATTTAAAATTTAAAATTTAAAATTTAAAATTTAAAATTTGGGTTTAAAATTTAGGGTTTAAATTTAGGTTTAAAGGGGGTTTAAAATTTTAAATTTAAAATTTAGGGTTTAGGGTTTAGGGTTTAGGTTTAGGGTTTGAGTTTAAGGGGTTTAGGGTTTAGGGTTTGGGTTTAAAGTTTTAAGGTTTGGGGTTTAAGGTTTTGGGTTTGAGTTTAGGGTTTGAGGTTTAGGTTTAGGTTTAGGGTTTAAGGTTTGGGTTTAAGGGTTTAAGGTTTAGGTTTAGGTTTAAAATTTAAAATTTAAAATTTAAAATTTAAAATTTAAAATTTAAAATTTAAAATTTAAAATTTAAAATTTAAAATTTAAATTTAAAATTTAAAATTTAAAATTTAAAATTTAAAATTTAAATTTAAAATTTAAAATTTAAAATTTAAAATTTAAATTTAAATTTAAAATTTAAATTTAAAATTTAAAATTTAAAATTTAAAATTTAAAATTTAAAATTTAAAATTTAAAATTTAAAATTTAAAATTTAAAATTTAAAATTTAAAATTTAAAATTTAAAATTTAAAATTTAAAATTTAAAATTTAAAAAATTTAAAATTTTGGGTTTAGGGTTTAAAGTTTAGGGTTTGAGTTTGGGTTTAGGGTTTAGGGTTTAAAGGTTTAGGGTTTGGGGTTTGAGGGTTTAGGGTTTGGGTTTAAAGTTTAGGGTTTTGAGGTTTAGGGTTTAGGGTTTGAGTTTAGAGTTTAGGGTTTAGGTTTAGGTTTTAAGTTTAGGGTTTAGGGTTTAAGGTTTAAATTTAAAATTTAAATTTAAAATTTAAAATTTAAAATTTAAAATTTAAATTTAAAATTTAAAATTTAAAGGTTTAAATTTAAAAATTTAAAATTTAAAATTTAAAATTTAAAATTTAAAATTTAAAATTTAAAATTTAAAATTTAAAATTTAAAATTTAAAATTTAAAATTTAAAATTTAAAATTTAAAATTTAAAATTTAAAATTTAAAATTTAAAATTTAAAATTTAAAATTTAAAATTTAAATTTAAATTTAAAATTTAAAATTTAAAATTTAAAATTTAAATTTAAAATTTAAAATTTAAAATTTAAAATTTAAAATTTAAAATTTAGGGTTTAAATTTTAGGGTTTAAGGTTTAGGGTTTAGGGTTTAGGGTTTGGGTTTGAGGGTTTAGGGTTTGGGGTTTAAGGGTTTAAAGTTTAAGGTTTGAGTTTGAGGGTTTTAGGGTTTGGGTTTAAAGGTTTAGGGTTTTGGGTTTGGGTTTGGGGTTTAAAGTTTGGGTTTAGGGTTTGGGTTTAGGGTTTGGGTTTAAGGGGTTTGGGGTTTAAAATTTGGGTTTAGGGTTTAAAAAAATTTAGGGTTTGGGTTTAAAATTTAAATTTAAAATTTAAAATTTAAAATTTAAAATTTAAATTTAAAATTTAAAATTTAAAATTTAAAATTTAAAATTTAAAATTTAAAATTTAAAATTTAAAATTTAAAATTTAAAATTTAAAATTTAAAATTTTTAAAATTTAAAATTTAAAATTTAAAATTTAAAATTTAAAATTTAAAATTTAAAATTTAAAATTTAAAATTTAAAATTTAAAATTTAAAATTTAAAATTTAAAATTTAAAATTTAAAATTTAAAATTTAAAATTTAGGGTTTAAGGGTTTAAAATTTAGGGTTTAAGGGTTTAAGGTTTAGGGTTTGGGTTTGGGGTTTAGGGTTTGGGTTTGGGTTTAGGGTTTAGGGTTTAAGTTTAGGGTTTAAAGTTTAGGTTTAGGGTTTGGGTTTAAAGGTTTAAGTTTAGGGTTTGAGGGTTTAAAGGTTTAAGGGTTTAAAGTTAAAGGTTTAAAATTTAAAGTTTAGGTTTGGGTTTGGGGTTTAAGGTTTAGGGTTTAAAGTTTAAAATTTAAAATTTAAGGTTTAGGGTTTAGGGTTTAAAATTTAAAGTTTAAAATTTAAAATTTAAAATTTAAATTTAAAATTTAAAATTTAAAATTTAAAATTTAAAATTTAAAATTTAAATTTTTTAAATTTAAAATTTAAAATTTAAATTTTAAATTTAAAATTTAAAATTTAAAATTTAAAATTTAAAAAATTTAAAATTTAAAATTTAAAATTTAAAATTTAAAATTTAAAATTTAAAATTTAAAATTTAAAATTTAAAATTTAAAATTTAAAATTTAAAAAAATTTAAAATTTAAAATTTAAAAATTTAGGGGTTTAGGGTTTGGGGTTTAGGGTTTAGGTTTAGGGTTTGGGTTTGAGTTTAGGGTTTGGGGGGGTTTAGGGGTTTAAGGGTTTAGGTTTAGGGTTTTAGGGTTTAAAGTTTAGTTTGGGTTTGGGTTTGGGTTTGGGTTTAAGGGTTTAAAATTTAGAGTTTAGAGTTTAAAGGGTTTGGGTTTGGGGTTTAGGGTTTAAAATTTAGGGTTTAAAATTTTGGGGTTTAGGGTTTGGGGTTTAGGGTTTAAATTTTAAATTTAAATTTAAAATTTAAAATTTAAAATTTAAAATTTAAAATTTAAAATTTAAAATTTAAAATTTAAAATTTAAAATTTAAAATTTAAATTTAAAATTTAAAATTTAAAATTTAAAATTTAAAATTTAAAATTTAAAATTTAAAATTTAAATTTAAAATTTAAAATTTAAAATTTAAAATTTAAAATTTAAAATTTAAAATTTAAAATTTAAATTTAAAATTTAAAATTTAAAATTTAAATTTAAATTTAAAATTTAAAATTTTTAAAATTTAAAATTTAGGGTTTAAAATTTAGGTTTAGGGTTTAGGGTTTAAGTTTGAGGTTTAGGGTTTGAGGGTTTAAGGGTTTGAGTTTGAGGTTTAAGGGTTTTGGGTTTTTAAGGTTTAAAGAGTTTTAGGGTTTAGGGTTTAGGGTTTAAGGTTTAAGGGTTTAAGTTTAAAGTTTGAGGTTTGAAATTTTTAAAATTTGGGTTTAAAATTTAGGGTTTAAAATTTAAAATTTAAAATTTTAAAGTTTAAAATTTAAATTTAAAATTTAAAATTTAAAATTTAAATTTAAAATTTAAAATTTAAAATTTAAAATTTAAAATTTAAAATTTAAAATTTAAAATTTAAAATTTAAAATTTAAAATTTAAATTTAAAATTTAAAATTTAAAATTTAAAATTTAAAATTTAAAATTTAAAATTTAAAATTTAAAATTTAAATTTAAAATTTAAAATTTAAAATTTAAAATTTAAAATTTAAAATTTAAAATTTAAAATTTAAAATTTAAAATTTAAAATTTAAAATTTAAAATTTAAATTTTAGGGTTTAAAATTTAAGGTTTAGGGTTTAGGTTTGGGTTTAAAGGTTTAGGGTTTAGGGTTTGAGGTTTAAAAAGGTTTAGGGAGTTTAGGGTTTTGAGTTTTTAGGGTTTAAGGTTTAAGGTTTGAGGTTTAGGGTTTAAGGTTTGGGTTTAAAATTTAAGGGTTTAAGTTTAAGGTTTAAGGTTTAAGTTTGGGTTTAAAATTTAAAATTTAAAATTTAAAGTTTAAAATTTAAGGTTTAAAATTTAAAATTTAAATTTTAAAATTTAAAATTTAAAAAATTTAAAATTTAAAATTTAAAATTTAAAATTTAAAATTTAAAATTTAAATTTAAAATTTAAAATTTAAAATTTAAAATTTAAAATTTAAAATTTAAAATTTAAAATTTAAAATTTAAAATTTAAAATTTAAAATTTAAAATTTAAAATTTAAAATTTAAAATTTAAAATTTAAAATTTAAAATTTAAAATTTAAAATTTAAAATTTAAAATTTAAAATTTAAAAATTTAAAATTTAAAATTTAGGGTTTAGGGTTTAGGGTTTAGGGTTTAGGGTTTAGGGTTTAAGGTTTAGGGTTTTTAGGTTTTAGGGTTTAATTTGGGTTTAGGGGGTTTAGGGTTTGGGTTTGAGGGTTTGGGTTTTAGGGTTTAGGGTTTAAGGGGTTTGGGTTTGGGTTTGAGTTTAAGGGTTTTTGAGGGTTTAGTTTGGGGTTTGGGTTTAAAATTTAAGGGTTTAAAGGGTTTAAGGGTTTAAAGGTTTAAGGGTTTAGGTTTTTTGGGTTTAAAATTTAAAATTTAGGGTTTAAATTTAAAATTTAAAATTTAAAATTTAAAATTTAAAATTTAAAATTTAAAATTTAAGGTTTAAAATTTAAATTTAAAATTTAAAATTTAAATTTAAATTTAAAATTTAAAATTTAAAATTTAAAATTTAAATTTAAAATTTAAAATTTAAAATTTAAAATTTAAAATTTAAAATTTAAATTTAAAATTTAAAATTTAAAATTTAAAATTTAAAATTTAAAATTTAAAATTTAAAATTTAAAATTTAAAATTTAAAATTTAAAATTTAAAATTTAAAATTTAGGGTTTAAGGGTTTTGGGTTTAAAATTTAGGGTTTAAAATTTTTTTAGGGTTTAGGGTTTAGGGTTTAAAATTTAGGGTTTGGGTTTAAAATTTTGGGGTTTAAAAGGGTTTAAGGGTTAAAGTTTAAGGTTTAGGGGTTTAGGAGTTTGGGTTTGGGTTTAAGGTTTAGGGTTTGGGGTTTAAAGTTTTAAAATTTAAAATTTAAAATTTAAAGTTTAAAATTTGAGTTTAAAGTTTTAAGTTTTAAGGGTTTAAAATTTTGGGGTTTAAAATTTAAATTTAAATTTAAAATTTAAAATTTAATTTAAATTTAAAATTTAAAATTTTTAAAATTTAAAATTTAAAATTTAAAATTTAAAATTTAAAATTTAAAATTTAAAATTTAAAATTTAAAATTTAAAATTTAAAATTTAAAATTTAAATTTAAAATTTAAAATTTAAAATTTAAAATTTAAAATTTAAAATTTAAAATTTAAAATTTAAAATTTAAAATTTAAAATTTAAAATTTAAAATTTAAAATTTAAAATTTAAAATTTAAAATTTAGGGTTTAAAATTTAAAATTTAAAATTTAAGGGTTTGGGTTTTAGGGTTTTAGGGTTTAGGTTTAAGGGTTTAGGTTTAGGGTTTAAGTTTAAGGTTTAGGGTTTAAGTTTAGGGTTTAAAGGGTTTGAGTTTGAGTTTAGGGTTTGGGTTTGAGGTTTGAGGGTTTAAGTTTAGGGTTTTGGGTTTAGGGTTTAAAGTTTGGGTTTGAGTTTGGGGTTTGGGTTTTGGGTTTTGGGTTTGGGTTTAGGGTTTAAAATTTTGGGTTTGGGTTTGGGTTTAAAGTTTAAATTTAAAATTTAAAATTTAAAATTTAAAATTTAAAATTTAAAATTTAAAATTTAAAATTTAAAATTTAAAATTTAAAATTTAAAATTTAAAATTTAAAATTTAAAATTTAAAATTTAAAATTTAAAATTTAAAATTTAAATTTAAAATTTAAAATTTAAAATTTAAAATTTAAAATTTAAAATTTAAAATTTAAAATTTAAAATTTAAAATTTAAAATTTAAAATTTAAAATTTAAAATTTAAAATTTAAAATTTAAAATTTAAATTTAAATTTAGGGTTTAGGGTTTGAGGTTTAGGTTTGGGGTTTGAGGTTTAGGGTTTAGGGTTTTAGGTTTTTGGGTTTGAGGGGGGGTTTGGGGTTTGGGTTTAGGGTTTGAGGGTTTGGGTTTGGGTTTGGGGTTTAGGGTTTAAAATTTAGGGTTTGGGGTTTGGGTTTAGGGTTTGGGTTTTGGGGTTTAGGGGTTTAAGGGTTTAAAATTTGGGTTTTGGGTTTAAAGGGTTTAAAGGGTTTAAAATTTAAAATTTGGGGTTTAAGGGTTTTAAAAAAATTTAAAATTTGGGTTTAAAATTTAAAATTTAAATTTAAATTTAAAATTTAAAATTTAAAATTTAAAATTTAAATTTAAAATTTAAAATTTAAAATTTAAAATTTAAAATTTAAATTTTAAAATTTGGGGTTTAAAAAATTTAAATTTAAAATTTAAATTTAAAATTTAAATTTAAATTTAAAATTTAAAATTTAAAATTTAAAATTTAGGGTTTAAATTTAAAGGGTTTAGGGTTTAGGGTTTAGGGTTTAAAGTTTAGGGTTTAGGGTTTAAAGTTTTAGAGGTTTGGGTTTTAGGTTTAGGGTTTAAGGGTTTGAGTTTAAAATTTAAAGTTTAGGGTTTAAGGTTTAGGGTTTAGGGTTTAAAATTTAAGGTTTAAAATTTGGGTTTAAAGTTTAAATTTAAGGTTTAAAATTTAAAAGTTTAAGGTTTAAAATTTAAAATTTAAAATTTTGGTTTAAATTTAAAATTTAAAATTTAAGGTTTAAAATTTAAAATTTAAAATTTAAAATTTAAAATTTAAAATTTAAAATTTAAAAAAATTTAAAATTTAAAATTTAAAATTTAAAATTTAAAATTTAAATTTAAAATTTAAAATTTAAATTTAAAATTTAAAATTTAAAATTTAAAATTAAAAAAATTTAAAATTTAAAATTTAAAATTTAAAATTTAAAATTTAAAATTTAAAATTTAAAATTTAAAATTTAAAATTTAAAATTTAAAAAAATTTAAAATTTAAAATTTAAAATTTAAATTTAAAATTTAAAATTTAAATTTAAATTTAGGGTTTAGGGTTTAGGGTTTAAGGTTTGGGTTTAGGGTTTAAGGTTTAGGGTTTAGGGTTTAGAAATTTAAGGGTTTAGGGTTTGAGTTTAGGGTTTGGGGTTTAAAGTTTAAGGTTTTAAATTTTTTAGGGTTTAGGAGTTTTGAGTTTAAGGTTTTAGGGTTTAAGGGTTTGGGTTTAGGGTTTAAGGTTTAAAATTTAAAATTTAAAATTTAAGTTTTAGGTTTAAAATTTAAAATTTAAATTTAAAATTTAAAATTTAAAATTTAAAATTTAAAAAAATTTAAAATTTAAAATTTAAATTTAAAATTTAAAATTTAAAATTTAAAATTTAAAATTTAAAATTTAAAATTTAAATTTAAAATTTAAAATTTAAAATTTAAAATTTAAAATTTAAATTTAAAATTTAAATTTAAAATTTAAAATTTAAAATTTAAAATTTAAAATTTAAATTTAAAATTTAAAATTTAAATTTAAATTTAAAATTTAAAATTTAAAATTTAAAATTTAAAATTTAAAATTTAAAATTTTAAATTTAAGGGTTTAGGGTTTTAGGGTTTAGGGTTTAAGGTTTAGGGTTTAAAGTTTGAGTTTAAGGGTTTAAGTTTGGGGTTTAGGGTTTGGGTTTGAGGGTTTAGGGTTTGGGTTTTAGGGTTTGGGTTTAAAGTTTAGGGTTTAAAGGTTTAGGGTTTGGGTTTGGGGTTTGGGTTTAGGGTTTTGGGGTTTAAAATTTGGTTTTTGGGTTTGGGTTTAAGGTTTAAAATTTAAAATTTAAAATTTAAAATTTAAAATTTAGGGTTTAAAATTTAAAATTTAAAATTTAAAATTTAAAATTTAAAATTTTAAAATTTAAAATTTAAAATTTTTTAAAATTTTTAAATTTAAAATTTAAAATTTAAAATTTAAAATTTAAAATTTAAAATTTAAAATTAAAATTTAAATTTAAAATTTAAAATTTAAAATTTAAAATTTAAAATTTAAAATTTAAAATTTAAAATTTAAATTTAAAATTTAAAATTTAAAATTTAAAATTTAAAATTTAAGGGTTTAGGTTTAATTTTAGGTTTTGGGTTTGGGGTTTAGGGTTTGGGTTTAGGGTTTTAAAGTTTAGGGTTTAAGGTTTTTTGAGTTTTTGGGTTTTAGAGGTTTTTGAGGGTTTTGGGTTTAGGGTTTGAGGGTTTTTGGGTTTAAAAGGTTTAGAGTTTGAAATTTAGGGTTTAAAATTTAAAGTTTAAAGTTTTAAGTTTAAAATTTAAAATTTAAATTTAAAATTTAAAATTTAAAATTTAAAATTTAAAAAATTTAAAATTTAAATTTAAAATTTAAAATTTAAAATTTTAAAATTTAAAATTTAAAATTTAAAATTTAAAATTTAAAATTTAAAATTTAAATTTTAAATTTAAAATTTAAATTTAAAATTTAAAATTTAAAATTTAAAATTTGGGTTTTAAAATTTAAAATTTAAAATTTAAATTTAAAATTTAAAATTTAAAATTTAAAATTTAAAATTTAAAATTTAAAATTTAAAATTTAAAATTTAAAATTTAAATTTAAAATTTAAAATTTAAAATTTAAAATTTAAAATTTAAAATTTTTTTTAGGGTTTAAGGTTTAGGGTTTAAAATTTTAAGGGTTTAGGGTTTAGGGTTTTGGGTTTGAGTTTGGGGTTTAGGGTTTTGGGTTTGGGTTTGGGTTTGGGTTTAGGGTTTAGGGTTTGGGTTTGGGGTTTAGGGTTTAGGGTTTAGGGTTTGGGTTTAGGTTTTAGGGGGTTTAGGGTTTGGGTTTGAGTTTAAGGGTTTGGGTTTAAATTTAAAATTTAAAATTTAAAGTTTAAATTTAAAATTTAGGGTTTAAATTTAAAATTTAAAATTTAAATTTTGGGTTTTAAATTTAAAATTTAAAATTTAAAATTTAAATTTAAAATTTAAATTTAAAATTTAAAATTTAAAATTTAAAATTTAAAATTTAATTTAAATTTAAAATTTAAAATTTAAAATTTAAAATTTAAAATTTAAATTTAATTTAAAATTTAAAATTTAAAATTTAAATTTAATTTAAAATTTAAAATTTAAAATTTAAAATTTAAAATTTAAAATTTAAAATTTAAAATTTAAAATTTAAATTTAAATTTAAGGTTTAGGTTTAGGGTTTAGGGTTTAGAATTTAAAGGTTTAAGTTTTAGGGTTTAAGGTTTAAGGTTTAAGGTTTTGGGTTTAGGGTTTAAGTTTTTTAAAGTTTAGGGTTTAGGGTTTTAGGGTTTAGGGTTTAAAGGTTTAAGGGTTTAAAGTTTAAAGTTTAAAGGTTTTAAAGTTTAAAAATTTAAAGGTTTAAAATTTAATTTAAATTTAAAATTTAAAGTTTAAAATTTAAAATTTAAATTTAAATTTAAAATTTAAAATTTAAAATTTAAAATTTAAAATTTAAAATTTAAAATTTAAAATTTAAAATTTAAAATTTAAAATTTAAAATTTAAAATTTAAATTTTTAAAATTTAAAATTTAAAATTTAAAATTTAAAATTTAAAATTTAAAATTTAAAATTTAAAATTTAAAATTTAAAATTTAAAATTTAAAAATTTAAAATTTAAAATTTAAAATTTAAAATTTAAAATTTAAAATTTAAAATTTAAAATTTAAAATTTAAAATTTAAAATTTAAAATTTAAAATTTAAATTTAAATTTAAAATTTAAAATTTAAAGTTTAAGGTTTTTTGGGTTTAAGTTTAGGGAGGTTTAAAGTTTAAAGTTTTAAGGTTTAGGGTTTAGAGTTTAAAGTTTGAGGGTTTAAAGTTTAGTTTAAGTTTAAGGTTTGGGTTTAAAAAGTTTAAGGTTTAAAGTTTAAAGTTTAAATTTAAAATTTAAAATTTAAAATTTAAAATTTAAAATTTAAAATTTAAAATTTTAAAATTTAAAATTTAAAATTTAAAATTTAATTTAAAATTTAAAATTTAAAATTTAAAATTTAAAATTTAAAATTTAAAATTTAAAATTTAAAATTTAAAATTTAAAATTTAAAATTTAAAATTTTTAAAATTTAAAAAAATTTAAAATTTAAATTTAAAATTTAAAATTTAAAATTTAAAATTTAAAATTAAAATTTAAAATTTAAAATTTAAAAAATTTAAAATTTAAAATTTAAAATTTAAAATTTAAAATTTAAAATTTAAAAAATTTAAAATTTAAAGTTTAAAATTTAGGGTTTAAGGTTTAAAGTTTGGGTTTAAAGTTTAGGGTTTAAGGTTTGAGGGTTTGAGGTTTAAAGTTAAAGTTTAAAGTTTAAAATTTAAAGTTTAAAATTTAAAATTTAAAGGTTTAAAATTTAAAATTTGGGTTTAAAATTTAAAATTTAAAATTTAAAATTTAAAATTTAAATTTTAAATTTAAAATTTAAAATTTAAATTTAAAATTTAAAATTTAAAATTTAAAATTTAAATTTAAAATTTAAAATTTAAAATTTAAAATTTAAAATTTAAAATTTAAAATTTAAAATTTAAAATTTAAAATTTAAAATTTAAAATTTAAAATTTAAAATTTAAAATTTAAAAAAATTTAAATTTAAAATTTAAAATTTAAAATTTAAAATTTAAAATTTAAAATTTAAATTTAAAATTTAAAATTTAAATTTAAAATTTAAAATTTAAAATTTAAAATTTAAAATTTAAAATTTAAAATTTAAAATTTAAAATTTAAAATTTTTTAAAATTTAAAATTTAAAATTTAAAATTTAAAATTTTAGGTTTAAGTTTAAGTTTAGGGTTTTGGGTTTAAAAGTTTAAAGTTTAAAGTTTAAAGTTTAAAAGTTTAAAATTTAAAGTTTAAAGTTTAATTTAAAATTTAAAATTTAAAATTTAAAATTTAAAATTTAAAATTTAAAATTTAAAATTTAAAATTTAAAATTTAAAATTTAAAATTTAAATTTTTAAAATTTAAAATTTAAAATTTAAAATTTAAAATTTAAAATTTAAAATTTAAAATTTAAAATTTAAAATTTAAAATTTAAAATTTAAAATTTAAAATTTAAAATTTAAAATTTAAAATTTAAAATTTAAAATTTAAAATTTAAAATTTAAAATTTAAAATTTAAATTTAAAATTTAAAATTTAAATTTAAAATTTAAAATTTAAAATTTAAATTTAAAATTTAAAATTTAAAATTTAAAATTTAAAATTTAAAATTTAAAATTTAAAATTTAAAATTTAAAATTTAAAATTTAAAATTTTAATTTAAAATTTAAGGGTTTAGGGTTTAGGGTTTTTAAATTTAAGGGTTTAGGGTTTAAGGTTTGGGTTTGAGGTTTAAGTTTGGGTTTTAAATTTTGGGTTTAAAATTTAAATTTAGGTTTTAAAATTTAAAGGTTTAGGGTTTAAAATTTAAGGTTTAAAATTTAAAATTTAAAATTTAAAATTTAAAATTTAAAATTTAAAATTTAAAAAATTTAAAATTTAATTTAAATTTAAAATTTAAAATTTAAAATTTAAAATTTAAAATTTAAAATTTAAAATTTAAAATTTTAAATTTAAAATTTAAAATTTAAAATTTAAAATTTAAAATTTAAAATTTAAAATTTAAAATTTAAAATTTAAATTTAAAATTTAAAATTTAAAATTTAAAATTTAAAATTTAAAATTTAAAATTTAAAATTTAAAATTTAAAATTTAAAATTTAAAATTTAAAATTTTTAAATTTAGGGTTTAAATTTAAAATTTAAAATTTAAAATTTAGGGTTTAAGGTTTTAGAGTTTAAATTTTAAAATTTAGGGTTTGAAATTTGAGTTTGAGTTTTAAGTTTAGGGTTTAGTTTTAGGTTTAAGGTTTAAGGTTTAAATTTAAATTTAAAGTTTAAGGTTTAAAATTTAAAGTTTAAAAGTTTAAAATTTAAATTTAGTTTAAAGTTTAAAATTTAAAATTTAAAATTTAAAATTTAAAATTTAAATTTAAAATTTAAAATTTAAAAAATTTAAAATTTAAATTTAAAATTTAAAATTTAAAATTTAAATTTAAAATTTAAAATTTAAAATTTAAAATTTAAAATTTAAAATTTAAATTTAAAATTTAAAATTTAAAATTTAAAAAAATTTAAAATTTAAAATTTAAAATTTAAAAAATTTAAAATTTAAAATTTAAAATTTAAAATTTAAATTTAAAATTTAAAATTTAAAATTTAAATTTAAAATTTAAATTTAAAATTTAAAATTTAAAATTTAAAATTTAAAATTTAAAATTTAAAATTTAAAATTTAAAATTTAAAATTTAAAATTTAAAATTTAAAATTTAAAATTTAAATTTAAAGTTTTAAATTTTAAATTTAAAATTTAAAATTTAAAATTTAAAATTTAAGGTTTAGGAGTTTAAAATTTAAAATTTAAGTTTATTTAATTTTAAATTTTAAATTTAAAATTTAAAATTTAAAATTTAAAATTTAAAATTTAAAATTTAAAATTTAAAATTTAAAATTTAAAATTTAAAATTTAAAAAAATTTAAAATTTAAAATTTAAAATTTAAAATTTAAAATTTAAAATTTAAATTTAAAATTTAAAATTTAAAATTTAAAATTTAAAATTTAAAATTTAAAATTTAAAATTTAAAATTTAAATTTAAAATTTAAAATTTAAAATTTAAAATTTAAATTTAAAATTTAAAATTTAAAATTTAAAATTTAAAATTTAAAATTTAAAATTTAAAATTTAAAATTTAAAATTTAAAATTTAAAATTTAAAATTTAAAATTTAAAATTTAAAATTTAAATTTAAAATTT